>OY735201.1:63855596-63960596 GCA_963457665.1 Thysanoteuthis rhombus
TATATATATATATACATACATATATATATATATAAGTATATATATCTATATATATACATACATATATATATATATATACTTATATATATATAGATATATGAATATATATATATATACATACATACATATATATATACATATATATACGTATATGTATTTGATTGCATATATATATATATACATATATATATATATATATGTATATATATATTCATATATTTATATATATACATATATATAAGAATATATATATATATGTATGTATATATATACATATATATATATATACTTATATATATATATATATATATATATATATATATATGAATAGATGAATATATATATATATATATGCACTCCAATATATATATATATATATATATATATATATATATATATATATATATATATATATATATATATATATATATATATACACACACACATATATATATATATATATATATATTGGAGTGCAGCTGTTCTTTTATTTCCATACTGGAATGCCTACTGGTCGCTCAATATCTGTGTTCAATGGTCAAAGCCAGGTTACCATGGCATATACTTAATGAATCATATTATTCATGATGTGTACTCTTTGGTCATATGATCGATTACGTGGGTGTCTTTATTAGCTATGTCATGTCATCGAATATGGAATACGTGCTCTTTTTAGCACGTTCAGAATGATTCTCCGAAGGTAAAACTCCGTTGGTGAATATATTACACATTTGGAAAATCTATTGATTCTGCTTTGCCGTGATTTCTAGCGTAACATCATGTTAATGCATCCGAACAAGTATCTAACAATGGTAGTAATGATATTATGGGATTTAATAAGCTAATCACCCATGTACCATTCATGAAAAAATATGAAATCTCTACTTTTAGTGGATGTTCATCAAGCCTTTTTCCTGCATAGCAAAAAATGAATCAAAGATATGAAACAACAAAATAAACCTAATTAGTATATTTTTCTCTCTTGTTCGCTTTCATGGTGACCTGTATCCCTCCAGGCATGGAATTCACTAATGGAATACAATATTCTCCATCAATCTGGTTTCAACTTTCTCGGTTGTCAGATCAGCTTTTGTGAGAGTTGCCATGTCATGAACTATCATTAAAAAAAAAATCTAACAAATGATTTCCAATGACATTTATATCTAGTCAGTCCAATTGAAATATCATTGAGACAATACACTCTTCTTGAAGAAAAACTTTGACACTTAATGCTCCTTAGTGAGATGCATCCTTCATCATCAGGTGTTCAAATTTCAATGTGCTTTCTGACGTTGAATGTTGGATTAATGATTACAATCTCTCTGTGGTGCATTACCTCACATGAAACCCTATGTCATAAACGATTAGAGAAATATACTTGTTTTTTTTTTCTGGCAGTCGTCTTGGAATGTTTCATATGGACGTCACCAGACAAAAGTTGCAGTATCATTGTGTAAGCAAGTAAAGATGCATTATTCATCTTTGCATATCACTTTCCCTCCAGTCAACCCCGCCATCACTGCTTGCCAATTGTAACTCAAGTCTGCCTTAACGTTTCCAGGGGCCCACCTGTTTGTTTTACTCTACAACTTTGCCATTTTGTTTATACATATTTATCTAATTTTAGACGCAACTGTCTTGGAACAACTAGCAACGTCGGGCAAGATGTTAAATATCCTTCTCGGAGAAGTTTCATAATCAAACCAATTACATTAATTTAGAGTTTTCTTGTTGACATAACGTTTTCTTTCAATTAGCTGAGTCCAACCATAAATCAAACAGTTCTTTATAGTCAACTAGTAATAAGTTGTAACGGTAGACTCATTCACCAATTTCGACTCGTGCTAGTATTTTTTTTTAGAAATGCATATTACAAGAAGATTCCATAATTCTATCCTTGACATTGGATGATTCCAGTATTTCCCCCTCTCTTTGATTTGGTAATGCATATTCGCCCATGATTTAAATATCTGAAATCCAATTTATTCTAGTCATACTTCATGAAGGCAGACTATCAAGCTATTAAACACAAATATCTTGTTTGTCATATTTGTGATTATCCAGACATCTACCTGTGATGATACCAAATTTTTAATCAGTAACGTTTGTTTCATTACTTTCCATTCACTTCTATCGTAATTTGAAAGGTATGATTGAACCTATATTCTAATATGCTGTTTACAACAGAAAGAAAATCAATTTTAAGCAGTCAATTCATCAGTGTCCAACCGAAAGTCTACTTTAGTGTCTTAACGCAGGCTATATTAAATTTTTTGTCGGTCAATTGGACAAACATGACTTGCTTGTTTTTTTCAAACGTCTGTAAGCAGATGCTCTGGTGAACTGGAGACTCAATTAACAGGTGTCTATTTTATAGAACGCAAATAATCTTATGAAAAAAAGAAATGTGTAATTAACTGGTATTTGATTAACAAACAAAATTTAAAGGATTTTATGATATGATAAGGGATGTTCGTTAACCTCTCAGTTTGATCTGATCATTTTGATTAAAAAATAAGGTTGTTCTGTTGGATGGATTTTCCCAGAAATATCTCAAATCTCTCGGCGTAGTGTCGAGAGAGTCAAACACTTGACCTCTGCCGACTCCCACAAGGGAGGCTAATGTTTTGATTATTGTTAGCGTCGAAAAACCTGCTTTGGGATTCAAGTACTAAACATCTTCAAGTAAATATTTGCTGGATGCTTTTTTGCGCTGGATAGATAATATGAAAGCCAGTGTTCGGGGATTGTAGCCAAGGAGGAGCAGACATCTTCTTTACAGCTACGGTAAAGAGAAAGTAAAACAATGTGGAGTTGGCTTTCTGATCAATAAGGACCAGAAAGACAATGTAACTGGCTTCAAAGCCATCTCTGATCGAGTAGCTAGCGTCACAATACAACTTTCAAAACGATATAAACTCAATATAATCCAAGTCTATGCTCCCACTTCGCGATCAACCCAACAGAAAATAGACAACTTCTATGATGACTCCCTACTCCAAGACACCAGAAAACACTTCAATGTCATCATGGGGGACTTCAACGCACAGGTACGACAAGGAAATGAAAATTGCATCGGCAAATCTGGATACAAAATACGCAACGAGAGAGGAAAAGATCTTGTAAACTTTGCAACGGCTAATGGATTCAAAACCATGAACACCTTCTTAAAGAAGGGACCCAATAGGAAATGGACTTGGAAGAGCCCCAATCATGAAACAAGGAACGAAATAGACTACATCCTAACGGACAAAAACGATATCGTCAAGGACATCCAAGTCCTAAATCAAGTCAATGTAGGCAGCGACCACAGAATGGTACGATGTAAAGTACAAATAAACACCCATAAAGAACGCAGGAAAATGTTCCAAACAAAACTACAACCTCTAAACATACCAAAAGAGCATGTTCAATCTTTCAAGCTCGAATTGAAAAACAGATTCAGAATTCTTATTTAACAAGACAACACCAACATCAACGAACTAAGCAACAAAATGACGGCGTCAATAATTGAAGTAGCCTCTGCATTCAAGCCAATGAGCAAACAACCCATCAGTAAAATCTCGGATGAAACTAGAAATCTCATGGGAAAACGCGGAAACCTCAAGCCATCGACGACAACGAGAGAGAAAATTGAAGAGGCAGAACTAAACAAATTGATCAAGAAAAAACGAAGGGAAGACAGAAGGAGATACACGACGGCAGTCATTGAATCAATTCTTGAAAAAGGTCATGGCTTCAAAGCTATAAACAAACTCCTCAACTCGGGACGAAGGCAAATAACTAGCATACTCGAGGAAAATGGAAATCTAACAACAGACAGAGACAGGATTGTCGAACGTGCCAAAGAATTCTACCAAAAACTTTATTCGTCTAAACAAGGACTACAAAACAATGAGCAAGATACGCAAGACATGGGTAATCAACTCGAGAACCCGTGGGAGGTGAAAGAAGCCATTAAACAGACGAAGAAAGGAACTGCCCCTAGACCAGACAAGATCACCATCGACCTAGTTCGAAAAGCGGGTAAAATCATCACTTGGAAACTGGCCGTCCTCTACAACATGTGTCTAAAACACAGTAAAGTCCCAGACGATTGAAACACTACTACCATTATGCTTTTATATAAAAAAGGAAACCCGAAAGACTTCAACAACTTTAGGCCTATAAGCCTACTCAACTGTGTATACAAACTTTTCACAAAGATCATCACCAACCGAATCACAAAAACACTCAATGAAAACCAGCTACATGAACAGGCTGGCTTTAGACGAAGCTACTCGACCATGGACCACCTGCACTCGATAAATCAGCTGAAAGAAAATGCAGCTGAGTATAAACTACCACTTACCGTAGCATTTATCGACTTCAAAACGGCGTTCGACTCAAGGTGTACATCCAGTATATGTTGAAGTGTTGAAACATATATACAATCACGGCAGCTCGTTTATCAGGCTACATAAAGACTCGGACCCCTTCCAGCTCCAGAAGGGAATAAGACAAGGTGATACCAGCTCACCTAAACTTCACAGCCTGCCTCGAGATGATCTTCAGATAGCTAGACTGGGAGAGTAAATGAATTAAAATTGACGGCGAGTATCTGAGCAACCACAGATTTTCAGACAACGTAGCCCTTTTCGCAGAGAACGTACACGACCTCCAACTTATGATAGATGAACTGAATGAAGAGAACAAGAAAGTCGGCCTATACATGAACTTCAGAGAGACAAAGATCATCTGCAAAAACCAAATTGGAGATAAAAACACCAAGATTGAAATCGAGGACACAGAACTCGAGAAAGTAGACCACTACATCTACGTAGGACAACGAATCTCCATGAGACCCTCAAAAGAAGAAGAAATCAAGCTTAGAATCACAATAAGATGACAAGCCTTTGGCAGAGTATGTTCAACCTTCAAAAATAATAGAGATCCAATTAATCCTAAAAAGACGGGTGTATAACCAATGCATCCTCCCAATAGTCACTTATGGAGCTGAAACATTGAATCCAACCATGAGATGGATCTGCAAATTTAGAACTATGCAATGTGCACATGAAAGAATTATGCTGGGTCTCACATGGAGAGACCACAAAACAGCACAGTACAAAAGACAAGAGTTAGAGACATCATAGAATCCATAAAAAATCTCAAATGGTGGTGGGCTGGCCATGTTACAAGAATGGAAGTCAATCGATGGACATCACGACTCACAACATGGATTCCCTGAGACCACATGCATAACCGAGGCCAGTAAAATGCTAGATGGAGAGACGAGCTAGACAAGTTCAGGAAGTACGGGCTCTGTGATGCCCATGATAGAGAAGTGTGGCAAATCCTGGGGAAGGTCTATGTCCAAAGACGGACGCTAAAAGACTGATGATGATGATGATGATGATGATGATGATGATGATGATGATGATGATGAAAAAACAGCTTCTGTCTGCTAATGACTCTAAATATTCAGTGTGCCGATTGAGGTGCTCAGTGCCTCTAACCACTTCCTAAGTGTCGTGATTCTATCAACAAATTAGAGAGTACTTAGGTATATGCCATCGCTTTTGATTTTTTTCCAATTCTTTGTTTCAGAAGTCCATCTCCTTTACTGGCGGTAAAAAAGTTTGAGAGAGATGGCATTATCTTGGCTTTCTCGTCTGAGTACAATGCTTGCACAGATTAATGTCCCATATTCAACAGGTTAGGAATGGACTTAGCAACAAAGCTCGTTGAGATTTTTACAATTGACATCACAACAAAGTAGTTCCTCCTTTCATGGGAAGTGTATATGAACACAACGATATGTAGCACATTCTTAATTCCTGTTAATTCAGCAAATTGAACATTCGTACCCTGGGATACGATACCTAATGTTTGTCACATTTGTTGATATCAGCAACAAAGCTTTGCACATTACTCTAAAGAATTAAATACCCTAGTACTTCAAATTTGAGCAATCAATATAGGTCTGTTTGATATTGATTGGACACTACTAAAATTGGCAACAAGAGTTAACCGTCTTTGCAATACAAGAGTTGTGTGCCAGTGTAATTACTCAATACACCTAGGCATAGCATTCAAGTAACATCATATTTTTTTCTAGCAAAAAGACAAAGTACCAACAGGAAGGGACCAAGGTCTTTCAAGAACATTATAGAAGGAAGGGGAGTTGACGATTTTCAAACCGAATTCGAACTCATACACGTTTCCTGTCGTTTCAACTTTCTCCCTGAATAGTATGCACTCTATGACTTGCATCAATGCAATATCACGAACCTTTTCTTCATTGCTGTATATGTAACTAACATCCAAATTACTTGGAGCGAATGTTAGTGCCATGATTATAACAGCATGAGCAGAATTCCTGACATTCGACCTTTCAGACCAGGGATTTAGTTTAGAATGAAGTAGAGAGCTTTTATTGAAGCGTAAGGGCCCCGGTATCGATACTCGAGACAGAATGTCTGGATCTGAACACATACCTCGGAGTGAAGAAATGACTAATATTGTCCAAACGAGACAAGCGGAAACAGAGAGACTTTCCATAAACTTGCAGAGATTATGACCCAACCTACTCATAGATATACATAAATACACGACGAGGTATTTAGATGCAAAAATCTGTAGATGCAAGTGCATACTCATATTGTTGTTGTTTTTCCTTATCTATACATACACATATTCCAGAATTTGAAATTATTGATTCGTTCCTATGTACATAGATGCATCAAACGTACTTACTGTCGTATGTTCAACATAAAGATCAATAAATTATGCACTTACACATTTAGATATATTATTATAGGTACATGCACACACACATGCACAACCACACACACACACACTCACACACACACACACACACACACATATATATATATATATATATATATATATATATATATATATATGTGTGTATGTGTGTGATTTGTATTTGCTCCTTTCATATATTAGTATACAAATTCATTGACGCACTAGAATGGTGAACTAGGAATTTGAGTTATGTTTTAAAAAAGAATTCGGTGACCTCTGTTAAGAACCTAATTAAGATTTTTAAAATTCCTATTTATAAGTTATTTTTCAATTTTGGTTAACGTTGATGAGGCAATTTTTCCCATAAAATTAAATGTTCGTGTTAATTATAATGTTGAATCTGACCCTATATAAGTGTTTATAGTTATCATCCTCTTCATCACTATTGTCAGACTCTAAGCGTTCCTTTCCCAAAATCGCCCGAACTCACTATCATGATCGTCGTGAAGCCAACATTTATTGAACACATTAGGTCGGTTATGTCTTATTCCACAATTTCGCATATGATCATTGGCAATCCTTGTTGAGAGTCATGATACCCATTGATTGTCGAACATTTTTGCTGCATGATCAGCCCATTGCCATTTGGATTTTCTATCAGATTTAACTGATCTCATCCCTGCATTTTCTGATATACTCAGTTTATGGTCTCTCCATCTGATGTTGAACATTATTCTCTCATGAGCACCTTGTATGACATTCAGTTTTAGGGTCAATCCTCATGGTGGGATTTCCTGTTTTAGTTTCATAGATGACTGTCTGGAGACTTTATTCGTTTTGTACCTTTCTTTTGAAGACTAAGGGATTTATGCCAAAGATTTTCCAACCTGACATGATTTTTCACCGGATTTTTGTATCCATTTTCGGCCGATTGATATGCTTCTTCCAGCATAAGATGGCAGACAATGCTGTTTTTTGAATTCCAATTGATCCTAGTTCCATTTCCCAAACAAACACATGCATACGTGTATATATATATATATATATATATATATATATATATATATATATATATATATATATATATATATATAACCAACAACAAAACACATAAGAATAACTCAGAGTAATTTCAGTTTACCTTACTCATATGTTCATCACCCTCTAACGGCTACATGAATCATCCGAAATACTAATGAATCCTCTCAAGTATTCAATAACAGTAAAGATCCATAAGTACCAACAAACTTCCAGTTTTTGATGGAACATCGCACAAATTTGTCTCAATTGACTCGAAGTGTAATGCAATACTGAACAATCGTGAATTGCATATAAAATTGATGTATATACATATATTCAATATCTACAGCATCAGCAACAGCAACAACAATAACAACAACAACAACAACAATGATAATAAGGACAAAAATGAATAATGATATATATATATACATATATATATGTATATATATATATATATATATATATATATATATATATATATATATAAAGAGAGAGCGAGAGAGAGAGAAAAAGAGAGAGAGAAATAGTGAGGAAATTGAAGTGGGGGAGATAATAGCAAAAAATTGTTCAATACATGAAAAGTGATTTTACATTCAATCGATCCAATAGTCTTACTTGATAAATCCTCCACCCGTAAACCTTATATTTACCTCAAGAATACATAACAATGATCGATATTCGACTGTACTAATAAAGTTTTAGTTGATTTACACAGTAATTTTCGTCATGTAAATCGATATAGAACAAATAAAGGATGTAAATTCCATGCATGAATAACTGTAAAAAACATTCAGTAAATTCAAACGACGATAAGAACATTATCATCAACAACGACAACAACAACAGCAACAACAACAACAACAACAACAACAACAACAACAACTACAATAATAATAATAATAATAATATTTTTTCTTAGACCTGCACGTGGGTAAGTGGAATTAAAATTAAATTTAAAATTATTATATTTATAATTTATAATTCAAAATGAGTTGTCCCATAGAAGTATAGAAAAGCGAGGGGCGAGTATATATATATATATATATATGTGTGTGTGTGAATGAACTTTTCCACTTGCAACCTCCTCCCCCCCGCCCCCGAGATTAGTATAGTATAAATTGGCGGTGGTCGCTTGGCCATCTATCTACCCAGCGGGCATTAGAAGAAGAAGAAAAAAAAACAACGAATATCGAAACTTATACTAAGTCAAGACTTATAACATTTAAGGGAGACATATGATCTTTTATGTACGCAACCCCCCCTCCCCAAGAAAAAGGCTTAGTGTTATTTCTTTAGTTCAACAATCAGGCAAATGTCATATCACTAGATAGATATCTCTGCAAGCCTGAATGGCTTGCCCTTGTGAGGCCATACCCCGGGTGGTAGGAGCTGGTGGGGCTCTTTGATTACCACTGTGCACATAGGTCTCAATGAACCCACCAAGGTATGGCGCTACCTTAAAAGAACCAAAAGGGCCGGTGGGGCTCTTGGGCTATTTCCGACTCACATCGGTCTTAACCAACCCACCAAGGTCTGGTACTACCTCCAAAGAACCAAAAACCCCAATCATGACAGTACAACCAAACCATTTTACCGCAAAAAACGGGGCACAGATCCAAGACCTGTGTGTCGTAACCGGCAGGTGTTCCCTTGTTAGCCACCAGGAGGGACCCGGTCGTCATCCTGTGACTGCTGGCCAAAATCTCGGCTCGTGTACCCTTAATGGCCTTCAGGAGGGACACAGTCGTCACACAGCTACTGTTGGCCAAAACTCGTATACCACTAGCGATATCCAGGGGAAGCGCAGTCCTCATGGGGCGACTGCTATAAAGAACAAGAGAAAGAGATGGACAAGGGAAGAGAATAGACTAGTTATGTACTGTTACTATAAAAGCAAGCCTTCAGTGCGATCTTATAGGGAGCGTATGCTCCAAATATGGAGGGAAAAATCTGCTGTGGAAGTATCGAACCAACGCCTTGCTGACCAAGTAAAGCAAATTCAAAAGAAGAAATGGTTGTCTGAGACTGAACTACTAGAGATTCGCATTAATGTAGAGAGAGATTCAGGTGACACATCTGAAAAATGCCCCCCCAGCACAACTAGTACCAATAACAAAACTAGAATAATCCCCCATGAGACCCCCACAGTAAGCTACGCACCAGAGGGTGATGACGAGGCACCAACGGAAGAAGAGAAAAGCAAAATACAAGCTTTGAAAGAGATCATGCGAGGAGAGAAAACAACACTCCCCTCCCTAAGAGACAAAGACAGAAAGAAAGTCGGAGAAGTGACCGAACAGGTCAACTGCCTCTTACAGCACATAGAAACAGACACCCTCCTAGAACTCAACAACCTTATTTATGCAGGGGCGAAAATGGTAGCACAAAGCTTCACAACACAAGATAGGAACCTGGGTACTAATAGGGAAGGGAAACCCAACTGGGAGAGAAGGTTACAAAGGCAGATCTCCCAACTACAGAGAGACGAAGTACTGCTTAGAAATACACCACACACAGACAGACCACGAGTAAGACTTTATAACAAATATAAGGTAGCGCAAAAAGGCATCGCAACTGTAGTCGAAGAGTTACACCAGAAAAGACTAGCTAAAGAGGCAAGACTAAAAAGATACAGACTAAGATCGGCCCAATACACACAAAACCGCACATTCCAAAACAATGAGAAAAAGTTTTACCAAGATTTAAATGGGGAAAGAAGGCAGGACATAAAACCAGATGCCACAGAGGCCAAGAACTATTGGAATAGCATATGGGGGCACCCAAAAAGACATAACGTAACACCGCAATGGTTAGGAAACATGAGAAAAGAACTAGAAAATATAGACAGGGGAGAACCAATAGTACTGAATGAAACCACATTGAAACATACTCTTAGGAAAGTAGCCAACTGGAAAGCACCGGGTCCCGACGGGATCCATGGGTATTGGTTCAAAAAGTTCACCACGTTACACGGCAGACTCACCCACCTACTCCAAAATTGTCTAAATGAAGGCAAAGCACCAGAATGGATGACTAAAGGCAGAACCACCCTCATCCAAAAAGACCTGGGGAAGGGGAACATAGCAAGCAACTATAGACCAATCACTTGCCTACCACTTATGTGGAAAATCCTGACCGGGCAAATAGCAGAGAGAATATACATGTCAATGGATAGAAGGGGGCTACTACCAGAAGAACAGAAAGGGTGTAGGATAGGAACCAAAGGGGCAAACGATTTACTCTACATAGACCAGATGATCTTAAAAGAAGTAAGGAAAAGGAGAAAGAATATCGCAATGGGATGGATAGATTACAAAAAGGCATACGATATGATTCCACATAGCTGGATACTCGAATGCCTTAGAATGTTCAAAATTAGCGAACCGGTGGTTAAATTTATTGGTAATTCAATGAAAGACTGGAAAGTAGATTTGACAGCCGCAGGGGACAAACTAGCCGAGGTAGGGATAAAAAGGGGAATCTTCCAAGGAGACTCGTTGTCCCCACTATTATTTGTTCTAACAATGATACCGCTTAACAGAATCCTGAGAAACAGCAAAGGATACCACTTCTCTAAAACAAAAGGAAAGGTCAACCACTTAATGTACATGGACGATATTAAATTGTTTGCAAAAAACAGGGGAGAGCTTGAGACTCTGTTCAACGAAGTAAGGGAATATAGTGAGGACATAGGAATGGAGTTTGGGATAGAAAAATGCGCAATCATGGTGATGCATAAAGGAAGGCTTTCAATGACTGAGGAAATTGAACTTCCGGACAACAACAAGATTAGGGCATTAACTGCACAAGACCGATACAAGTACCTAGGTGTCCTTGAATGTGACACGATAAAACGGGAAGAGATGAAGGAGAAAATTAAGAGAGAATACCTCAGAAGGATAAGGAAAATATTAGAAACCAAATTAAATAGCAGAAATCTAATAAAAGGAATGAACACCTGGGCTGTGTCAGTAGTTAGGTATACAGGACCATTCCTAGGATGGACAAAGGAAGAGCTCCAATCAATGGATAGGCGAACAAGGAAACTTATGACGATGCATAAAGCATTACATCCAAGGGATGATACAGATAGGCTATACGTTAAGAGAAAAGAAGGTGGTAGGGGGCTCATCAGCATAGAAGATTGTGTCCAGAGAGCTAAAGTAGTCCTAGATAGATATGTGCAAACAAACAGTGAAGAAATCATAAAGAGCGCGAGGGATAGTGCGACAAACAATAAAGTAGAAAACAATGGAACAGTACAGCAAACTAGAAAAGAAAAGTGGGAAGGGAAAAAATTGTACGGCGAGTTTAAAAGACAGATAAAAGATATAGCAGACGAGAAATCATGGACGTGGTTACGGAAGGGAAACCTTAAGAGAGAAACAGAATCGCTCATCATGGCAGCCCAAAACAAAAGCATAAGGACAAACTACATAAAAGCAAAAATCGATAGAACACAGACAAACAGCAAATGCCGCATGTGCGGTGAAAGAGATGAGACAGTAAACCACATAACTAGTGAATGTAGTCAGCTCGCCCAGAAGGAGTATAAGCATAGACACGATAGAGTAGCAACGATGATACACTGGGAACTAAGTAAACAAATGGGATTCAACCATGGGGAAAAGTGGTATCAGCACAAGCCAGAGGCAGTTTTGGAGAATGACAACCACAAACTACTGTGGGACTTTGACATCCAAACTGACCACCTCATCCAGGCAAGAAGGCCGGACTTAGTAATAGTAGACAAAAAAAGGAAGGCCTGCCAAATAGTAGACGTTGCTGTACCTGCAGACCATAGAGTAAAAAAGAAGGAGGGTGAAAAAAGGGAAAAATACCAGGACTTAGCAAGGGAGTTAAGGAAAATGTGGAACATGAAAACCAGGGTAGTACCGGTCATAGTGGGCGCACTAGGAACTGTCCCCAAAACGCTGAGGGAGAGACTGGAGGAGATCGGGATTAGGGGGAGGATAGAGACCGTACAGACCACAGCGCTACTTGGAACTGCACGGATACTGAGGAAGGTGCTAGAGATATAAGGACTGCAACGAATAGTAGCTCTGTCATGATATGCGAAAGAGGGAGGAGACGTTAGCTGAAGACCTGAGGAGACTTATTGTCACTCAGCCTTCAGCGATAACCACTGGGCAACCGGTGTGAAACTGTAAATCGTAGAATTACTGCGACCTATGAGTAGTAGGAGAGGAGGGCTGGAGACTTGAGGAGACTTGCTGTCACTCAAACTCCAGCTGTTACCACCAGGCAACTGGTGTGAGATTCCAAATAATAATAATAATAATAATAATAATAATAATAATAAACGACTTCCATAGTTTGGCAGAACCAAGATGTAAAGTGATGAATTCGTATGCATTGATTCTTACTGACCAATCAAAATGTTGAATTGATTATTGTGTCTTATTTGTCCATTTATTTTCATTCATCAACTTAAACCAATACTCGAATGGTCTTGCATTAACCCAATAATCCATAGGAGTAGAACTTAGAGGGAAGCAAAATAAAGTGAAGGCGGAACTTGTCTCAGAACCGTAGTATAACCATTTGTTTTGTGTTATAACGCGTGTTTTGCAACGACGATTCATCTTCTATGGTATTTTTTCTTCAGCTTAGTCCTCTAGTAAGCAATCCCAGAACTTCCTCTCCCTCCCTCCCTCCCTCCCTCTCTCTCTCTCTCTCTCTCTGAGTAAGGATTTGGTTTGGTCTTCGAACAGAGACTATCAATATATTTTTGGCTGGTCGAAGAAGAAAAATGAAGGTTCGATTTACAATCCCAACATGAGCTTTGCATCCTTTCGTTCCCTCCCATGCTGTGGCCGTGGGGCTGCCAGAACGGTAAATCATTGAAAATATTACCCATACTTTATCTTCCACGGACACGTGTTTCGTTACATAACGAAAAATAATTCCGTTTACACAGGAAAGCAAAAATGTGGCAGGAGGAATCCCACCGGTGGCATGATGGGCCTGCCAAGGAATTAAAGAGATTTATAGTATATGAAACCATCCATAAGAGAAATATATTGACGGACTTCTGGCACTCATACAACTTGATACCGATTCGAATCCAGGGGAAACTGACAGACTACCCAAGTCTCAGTCCTAGGATGAAAGATCATCTGGAACTGACCCCGTGGCAGAACAAACGACTCCGGTTATCACAGAAACCTATCTGGGCTCGTGAAACTTCTGCGTGTATTCTATACGTAAAGATCACCCATCGTATCAACATTGTTATTCGTGCATACTTTCTGCTGGCTTCGACACCGCTGTCTCTAAATGTACACATAAGCATGTGCGATCTTTGTTTGTATATAATAAACTTAGTGGCTGCAGGTAGTATGTGTAGGATACAATACCAATTTTTAACTTATCAACACGGTGCACATCAATGATCCCTCATCAAGGAAAAACGCTATCGGTGTCAAGTGCGAATGGAACCCTGGGGTTACTTTGACTGAAATCAGTCCTGATAGATCCACCATGTTATCTGTCCATACTCGATGGGTAAGCCTCGCTGGTGACAACTTACCTAGTGATTTTGTCACGATGAAAATACATTTTGGCACTTAGGATATGCAACCTCTTATCCTTAGTGTGGAGAAGAAAATACACTGATTCGGTCGTCACAAGAACAAAAAAGACTGCACACCTAAGAAAGGGAAGAGCAAGTCTTCGGCCGTAAAGTATACTTCTTGAACGAACTCCCCAAGCCACTTGGATGGTCACTCAAGCTGGAACAATCCTGACCTGAACCCTTCAAACTCAACAGCAAAAGTACAAAGGAGTGGTGTACGTATTATAACAATCGTTCAATGAACCATCAGGCACGAGCCATACAAATGAATGGGTGGTAGATGAACCTTTACAACTCAATGAAAATAAGCTTGCAAGTGTAATGAGGTACATAGTGAAGAATAAAAGACTCACATACATATAATCATCATCATTCATCATCATCAGTCTTTTAACGTCCGTCGTTGGACATAGACCTTCCCTAGGATTCGCCACACTTCTCTATCATGGGCGCTGCGGAGCCAGTACTTTCATAACTTGTCTAACTCGTATCTCCATCTAATATTCTGCCCCCCTTGGTTGCATATATGATCCATGTCGTGAGTCGTGATGTCCAAAGACGACACCAACATCAACGAACTAAGCAACAAAATGACAACGTCAATAATTGAAGTCGCTGCAACATTCAAACCAATGAGCATACAACCCTTCGGCATAATTTCGGATGAAACTAGAGATCTCATGGGAAAATGCAGAAACCTCAAGCCACCGACAACAACAAAAAAGAATATTGAAGAGGCTGAACTAAATAGATCGATCAAGAAAAACAAAGGGAAGGCAGGAGGAGATACACGACGGCAGTCATCAAATCTACTCTTGGAAGATTTCGGGGCTTCAAGGCTATAAACAAAGGCTTCAACTCAGGACGAAGGCAATTAACTAACATACTCGAGGAAAACGGAAACCGAACAACAGACGGAGACAAATGTCAGGGACATCATAGAATCCATTAAAAATCTCAAATGGCGGTTGGCTGGCCATATTGCAAAAATGGCGGAAAATCGATGGACATACATATAACAGAATAAAATCAAACGATAAATCAGGATAAATTTCACCATACTAGTTGAGGGTAACGTGACAACTGTAGGACATACAAACGCCAGGCCTGGAGAAAGATCCTAATGGAGCTAGCACGTTCCCCATTACCTTGTACTGATGAACCCTGACAAATATGTGAGGATCCTACGGATAGACCAAAATCAGACAGAGCGGGAGACAACAGCACCAGTGAAACATTCAAAGAAACAATGACTGTGGAGATTTAAAAAAATGTAATTGTGCAATATGGGGACATACGTCAAACAAAAGACAAAATTTTATGTGAGCTCCAAAAAAAAAGAAGAAAATTACTGAGAAAAGTAGCTATGAACAGCCGTAATGTAGAGAAAAAACAAGTAAAAATACAGAATATTGCTACAAGGGACTTTTTTGAGGTCTGAAACCTGATTTTACTGAAATAAATCAAATGATATATGCATCAGTAAAAGTGCTAAACTCTTGTATGAAAGGCAGAGAAAAAGAAAGGCGGAAAACAAGAATTGAAAAAGAAAACAAAATAATGCGAGGAGAAATTTCGATAATGGATGAGCTTAAGAGCTCTGTAACTGGAGAAAAGGCAGAGAGGGGAAAAACATATATGTAAAACCTCAAACTATGCTCTGCATATTGAAGAGACATTAAAACGGAAAACACAGTTAAAAGCTCGAGGAATGAAACTATATTAAAAGAGGACCAAATTTTACAGACGAAATAAAATATTAGGAAATGATAAAAATAAAAATCAACCATGAGTACCATAAAACCCCAAATAACAGTAAACGATATACCATTCAAAGACCAATGAGGGTCTTCTGGAAAAATATTTAGGACGATAAAGAGACTACAACATATACCATGGATCTGAAAGTTGAATGATCTTGAAAAAAAAAAAAAAAGAAGCACAACTAAGACAAAAGGGACGGAAGGTTATGATTCGTGAAGTAGAACAGGAGCCTAAAAGTAACTCGAATGGAAATCACCTGACATTGGCAAGGTGCCAGATTTGGGGCTTTCCCGCCTTAAATAACGTCACGAGAAACTAGTAAATCAGTAAAATGAGATACTAAACTCACCTGAAAGGGGAAAAAATAATGGCTGTTAAAAGGTGTTAAATACCTCCTATCTAAAATGGAAGATACAGGTTACCCTAAAATTATAGACTCATCACACTTCTTCAAACGACATACAGACTCCTAACATCAATATTCACAGTGAGAACATACGCCTAGAAGAAGAAAAAACAACCTATTCCTGATAAAACAGGAAGGTTGCCGAGAAGCTTCTTATAGATGTAAGGACCCATTGCTGCATGATCCTAGAAACTTGCCATAGTAAACATAATAACCTGGGCACTGCATGGATCGGCTGCAAAAAAGCGTTTTATAGTGTTCCTAATTCATGGACAGAAATTAATAGAACTCTTTAAGCTATTCTAAGTGGTAGTGAACTCCTTGTGATATAATATCTCATCATGGAACACTGACTAATTCTTTGCTCGATCGAATGAAAATATTATATCCGAAAATGACAGCATTAACTGTGGCATATTCCTAGGGGTTTTATCTCCCTTTCTTCTTCTGTATTTCACTTGTATATTAAGATGCAAAAAACTGGAAATAATCGAAACTTGGTTTGATAGGCAACTTATTTTACAGAGATTACTTAAAACAATACGTCAAAAATGACAATGAACATAAAGTATTTTCGAATAGTGTTAAAAATTTCAGTTCTGACATTCGAATAGAATTTGGCTTTGATGAGTGCCCTAAAACAACGTCAAAAGAAGTCGACGAGTAAAAACCAACTCGATAGGACTAGATATAGAAACATTAGTAAAAGAACTAGAACAAGGAAGTTATATAAGTATCTGGATGAAGTGGAATTCAACATTCTCGTATTATCATAGAAAAGTGAGAAGACTGCTCCAGAAAAGTGCATGCAATACTAAATTCAAACAATGAGTAAAAAATCATCAATACATCTTCTATGCCTGTTGAAACATATAGTTCCATTATGATTAATACGAATATAGATGAGATTAAAAAAAAAAACTAAGAATGAGGAAATTGCTTATGTGCCACAGAATGCACCACCTAAAGCTGACATTGATTGTCTCAATTCGCCAAAGAGTTTGGGTGGTGTTGCAACTACAGAACCAACAGAACAGCAATGAAAGGATTACTTTCGCATCTCAAAATCACTCAGGACTGTCTGTTGCATTCAATACTAAAAGAGCGTGGAAGGTTTGCAGGACTATTACATAGAGAGTTGAATCATGGAGAGTATTCGCAAAATATGCACGTGAAAAAATTGAAGTAACATGCAAAAGAGCTGGGCCACAAACAACTTTTAGTAGGATGGAGACAGAATCCCCCGCAAGGGCAATACTCCCGCCGATACAAATATGCTGATTTGGACCAGAAAAATACATACAGGTAGCTCAAAATTGAAAGCATAGACAGTGGGATTTAAGTCCTGTAATGACCAAATTAGACGTTCAAACAAACGATAAAAAAATGCTGACCCGAAATTCTTCTCCTCTTACTTGCATATAGGAACATTAGACCACCATGTGCTTCGCTGCTCTATTTCAACACCTGAACAATACAAGCCATGCTTTGACAGAATGGATTAATATCCTTATTGAAAAATCTACAAGCATTATGGAATAATGACGGACAGCTGACATGAACATTAATCAGACCCAGTAACTGAAAGGTTGAATGCTATGAAGAAATAACTACTATCAAGGAATGTACCCTTCAATTAACATGAGTTTACCTTCTGATTGATACATAGCCGCAAAGGAACGTGTAAAACTAGGCAAGTACAAGCACCATCAGATCACGATACAAAAATTGTTACACATGATGAGAAAAACTGTCCCTGTCATTATCTGATCATGAAGGATGATCAAAAAAGGTTCTCTTTATACTACAGCAATTATGATCTTTTAGTTCATATTTCTAACAACTACGTAGAATTCAGTTCATAGAGTTGCCTATGTAAGTCACTCAGAGGGAAATGAATTCACTGCAGAGTAGTAATATTCTGCGAAAAAAACTTACTAATTAGTGATCTATAACACGCAAAGCAATAAACTCACTTTACATTTGCAAAATACCTAGTTGCCACTGAAAACTTTAATGGTTCGACAAACCAATTCACCAAATATTGGACTAACGGCAGATATGATATACAAATAAGAAATGCACCAATTCGATTCTCGATTCGGGAATGGACACAATAGTGGACGCATTTGCCTCCTAAATATGATATGAAAAACACCCGTGAGTCTGGAATCAAGTGAGTTGAATTAATCATGCATGGCAAGACAAGCCCAAATAGGAAAGGTAGCATATCAGCCTTTGGGAATGAGGCCGATATATTAGAAATAGAATCATAATAAGTAGAACTTATCGGACAAATAAATTTGTTAAATAAGCAATAAGCACCTCACGGATATCATAGTTCCGACACAAGCCTGTTTAAAATAATTGGCAATGCATTGAAAATTCAGAAATACTCCAATATAACAGGGGAACAGAATGTGAATCTCAGATGTAAGATAGTTGGTAATCCTCCAAAAATGCCAATATCAAATTAACTCTAGGGAATGTTTGCAGTGAGCCCTGTTAGACCGTGGTGTTTTACAGACTATCATATTGGGCATACACCTGATGATGTCATGAGAATCGATCGGCTGAAATATTATACCATGTTTAACTTAATTAGATAATTAGTCTGACATTATACATGTACTGATCACAAACATTTTCCCCTTTCATTCAAAAGTAAAGGACAGGATACTTCAGGATCGAACTCTACACCAACTTCTATTCTAACTGAAGATACTTACTTCTGTATTGTATCTAAAATAAATATAATGTATGGGATGATATATGTTTGTTTTTTTTTAGATTAATGCATGTATTTATCAAATTGAAATAAGCCCTCACGTATATGCACGATTTGTTAAAATCTGATACTTGTCAAAGCAACCCAGCAAGAGAGCAGTCTGACAATCAGCAGGTAGTTAGTTCAAATCTTGGTTTGGAATATTGTTACGGTGTCAAGTCGGTTAGGATGAAGAAAATTGATCGTAGGGATTTTCGTTTGACATTTCAAACGAATGTGTTCATGAACGTTTTGGGGTGACTGTCTAGACTGCTTTCCTGGGTGGAAATTTTTCAAATTATCATTTTACCGTAGCAACAAGCCATTGTGAAAATATATGTTGGTCATCCACCTTCTCCAATTTCGACTTCTGCTCCTAAGGTTTGTCATTTTGGGTAAATATGTCAGGCATGCAATACATGTTGGTTGCATGATATGATGCAATCTGATTCTGCCACATTATCTCATACATGTTGCTCAAGGTTTGGAGTTGGACAATCAAATTTGAGAAAGCATTAGACAAACTATGAATAACAATTCTCCTAGTGATACCATATCATTTTGGTGTGATTTGTATACATTTTTTTCAATGTTTCTGTTTGTTGATATTTAGATAACATTCCGGTCAAAGTCGACGTTTCAAAAAATTGGTTAGTGACTCCAGACTCGTGATATATACTCGATGATGAAAATATATTTTACATTATCGTACAGAAAAACTCCTTTGGTATGCAGTGAATTTAGAAAATGCTGTCACTTATATCCGTTATATTAAATTAAAAGTTGAATTAATGTCCACGAATCTGTAAGCATTAACATTTTTCATTTGATTCTTTGGAATGACAGAAAAGTAGATGAAATCTTAATGTCCCGAAATGATATGTCCATATCATCAAAAGCAATCAAGATGACGCAGATAACTTTTTACATTTCTAGATTCTAGGTATCATCCATTCAATGAACGTGTCGCCTTAAACAATATCTATAGACGTGATGATTAATTCGATATCATATTAGAAAACACAAGGTGGTCAATGACGATTTTTCCATTTTGATAAGAGAGATAAATCAAGTCTTATGCGTAACTATATCTTTGTTTTTGAAATGAATTAGAAAGTTCAGTTTATTAATTCTGAATCATTGATTTATTGTACAAATGAAATTGCCTGAGTCAATTTGCAATGAGAAGTTCACGAACAAACTGAATTTCTTCAACTTTTGTGTGGCACTTTGGGCATATATAAATAATTTATCCTTTATGTTCTGAATTAGATATAAAGAGAAATTAAAATAGCATATTCGAATATAATTTAACACATCCACATCTTTTCTATCTACTAAGTATGACTCTGTATAACCCTATGGCATATATAGTACCAAACGTGTACAGGTGGATCGTTTTATACTGAACTTCAAAAAGAGAGAAATGTTGACTGCTGCCACGGTTGAAAAAGTATCCCATTTGTTTTGTATATTATACTTTGTTCAAAGATGCTACTTTGATAGCTGACAATGGCCTAGCATTACCGATAAAATGAGACGGTAATAGATATATTTGAAGAGTGATTCATCAACACAGGTAGTATTTTCAACAGAGAAAAAACTTCAGAAGCCACTGTCTGATGTTAGTTGATGTACATACATTCGATTATTAGTTTTTTTTTGTTTTGTTTTTTAGCCCGAATGTATAAAGATGTATTACCATTATTGGAAAATCTATCACTGTTTGTATTTGTTGCTTGATATCCTACATTTTTTACACCCAAGTAAACAAGTGGTGTGAGGGAAATTCAGGTTTCAAATTTAAATACAGAAAAAACAAACTAATCAGTATGATGAAATGACTTCTATGTCTCTGAATGTATGATATTTGAGTTTTGCTTATTTAGTAGTATGCATTAATGAATAAACTGAACAAAATGAGAAACAGAGCTGAGAAATGTGCAAAATTATGGATATAATCCGAACAACTGCCAGAGAGATTCAGTACATATGATTATAACTTTTATTTAGTTTCAAAGAACGGTATGTATTCATTGATTCATTGTGTTTACAAGCTTCTACGGCTGATACATATTGTGACTGTGGATATAGAGGACAACAGTCTTTTAGTTTCTTTGAACATTTACTATGAGCAGCTATGTCTATTTCCTTGCTGCAATAGACCAAATATTTGATTATAACATGGGTCCAATTCGTTGGGTTATAGGTGAATGGATTTGTCCAGGTAATGCCTGAGGGATTTTAATCTTATATGCATATTGTTCGTTCTGCAGCAAACGATAAACTATTGGTACCATATCCCTGTTGAGATATACCATATATTTAATTATAACATGGGTCACAAGCGCGTGGATCTGTCAAGGTTCCGCCTGTGGGATTCTAATCCTGAGTCGCTCCATTTTACCGCAATTACGTCCGTGTCCTGATCTGTTGTACACTGTACATATATACATGTATTCAGCCAGTTCGAATAATGACCATACACAAGAATCGATTTCTCTTCTATCCATGTTCTTGTTTAAGTACAAGAGGGGCCATATCTGGGTCTAATAACTCTAAATATTGCCCAAAGCACTGTGATCTAGAGCTAATGGCAATACTTTTGGCTAATATCAAGATCCAGGAAGACTGCCTATTTTATACATTTTTAACTTTAGGTATTTTTTAGACCCGGTCTTATAACGTTTGCTCTTTGTATCGGATCCTGACATACGTTCATTTGTACGAGAAGATTAAATAACTAAAATATGAAAAAATGCCAATCAAACATGATTTTATGAAGGACTGCTGTTATATAAATACACCCGCAAACATACAAACATGAACAAACACACCGGCACACACACACTTATATATTTATTCAATTTGAGATATTTTGAATACACTTTTTATTCAGATATTATCATCAAGATATTTTTATCAGTACTTATCTGTGTGCAATGAATTGATGGTTTGAATTTCTAAATGATACAAAGGGTTAAATAGCTATTCATGCTGAGGTTATAGACCAAACTGTGATCTACTGGGATATTGATACTTGGCCTGTCATGAAGCGAACTTCCCGGATACATAAAATCAATCTTCTTAATTCTAGGTATCCATAAACTTGCATTCAAGGTGCTACCAAATCTCTCTGATTTTTCAGAGTGTGCAAAACAAGTATAGTACAGTCAATTTTTCAAGTGGTGCTCTCCATGAGACGCGGCGATAAAGAATTGTAATCCCTAAATAATTAGGTGAAGATAAATTCCTCGCTTTAAAAAACAGGGGGTGAGCCTATTTGGCTTCGTCTAAAAGAATTTACCCTTCAAAAGCATCTATTGGAAGTTATGATTCGACGGTATCAATGACTAGCTATTTATATCAGCATACAGTCACATAGCAGAGAAAAAAAAACTCATACATACACGTATATCAAGACCGACTGGGAAGTATCCTGATATTTTGAATATCTCTAGAACCAGTTGTATACGATTTATGTACTTTCGAAACAAATATCAAGGCCCTTCCTGTGTGAATAGAGACTTTTCAGTACAATAGTACAATTTCTCAGTAAATGCTGGTTTTCCCTGAAACGTAAAATCGCCTTTAAAAGTGAAAAGATTTCAGAGTATATTTTGAATTGGGAAGAATGTGAGAAGATAGTTGATAGCGATCCAAAAAAGGGATTTGAAACTGTTTGAAAAAATAAAAGGGGCACTAGGATAAGGGTGTAGGATTTTCAAGGAAGTGCTTAGGAGAGATGTAAAATGCCATCGTCTTAAGTGAGCTTTTGTTTTAAAATGATGGCTTGATAGTCATTGATAGACTTCCCTTCCATATTAGGGGAGTGCATGCACATCGTATATTGTGCGAAGTTTTCACTTATCTTTTGTGATATTGCAGTACGTAACTTTTTTTCATGGTATTTATAACCAACTAATTAAATTGGAACTTTATTCAGACGACTTTAATCTTGAACAAGGCTTGCATGTCATTTCAATACCTGTATCCATGTTTGGCCACCGCAGAAAACAGCGAGTTGGAACTTCCAAACATACTATTCCAATATGGATCAAATGTAGCTCTAACCTAAATTTATGACTTCCCAGCACTACTACGCTGTCGTCCAAAGCGTTTTTCCCTATTATGGTATGGCGTTTATTTAGCAATTGCAATTTCCCACATAATTCATAATCTTTTCATGTACCCTACTCAGCACAGTGTCCTTACTGGTTTCTGATCGTACTTTATCAGCAGTTACAAAGGAATTAATTAAATTCATCATATGCATTGTATCTACTGAATTTGAACAATCTTTAACGGGGCAATTATGGGGAAACGACTGTAACAATCAGTATTACCATTGGAGCGTCTTGCACACCATTCTAATTAATGTCTATCAGCCGCCAGCAATACATCCAAACAGTGTACCCCGGATGAATCAAGGTATAAAATTGACCCCTTTGAGCAACCAGTGAGAGGATTAGCTTATGATAAGTGTTCAGGGTGGAACAATCACCATACAGTTTTGTAATAACAAACACAAGTGCTGAACCATTGGTTTCAATATTGACATACCTTTCTGCCGCAGTAGACAATATACGTGAAAGATGAGAAACCCACTTTCCACAACCGACAACCATTTTAAGGGCCGTTACATTATCCTATGAGGATGGGCATGAACATCTATCTGAATGGTCAAAATCTATCAACAAATGTACCAAACGTATCGTTGGTAGTTGGAAATTACCTTTCTCAGAATTGCACACAACATCCATCCAACATTTTTAACAAGCGATACATTGCGTTGATTACAATTGAAAACTATGGTAAACGCTGGAATATATATATATATATATATATATATATATATATATATATATATGTTTTCAACTTATAAACGTTCTTTGGAGTATGGGTCCCCTGCATTGCAGCAACATCCTCTGGAAGGGGGCAAGGCTTTCTTGGCTAATCCAAAAGCGAAGACCCAGGGAGGAACTATTAATCAGTACTTTTTCATTTGTGCTGCCTTTTTTCTTGATAAAAAAAAGTGAAGATCCTTGAGGTGACTAGTATTTTCAACCCTTAAATAAAAATATCATACTTTATACCCTTACGGAATTGACTGTCTCTCAATTGCTAATCTACTTGATGTGAGATATGCCTGTAGCACTATGCATATCGAATTGTGGTTCAATACAGACCACTATAAGTACTAATGTTAACCTGCTCATGTGTTTTTCTGTCCAACTCCAGTTCCTGATACGTATGACTAAAATCAAGTTTACTAAATTTCTCATCTCATTTAGAATAGAAAGCAAGTGTTCTGTCCGTGGTCTTGGATATGTGATACAAAATGTAATCATGTTTATGGCTGTCTATAGTTCCCACATAATTGAATAGTCCCCATATTAATCTTAGGCACTGGGATAACGGGTTGAGCTCAACAAAAAATTTTCAACATTCTTCATAATACTTTGTCCCTCTGGTCGATCTAGTTCCTTCTCAATTCAGTTCCTTAGAGAACATGGCACGAGGCATGAACTACAGAACCCTGATTTTGCTGTCTTATCAATTAATATCTTCACCGTAAATTCTTTCAAACGGGTTAACTTTTCGCTCTTTAGTAGTTTCTTCTCCTCCATTTCCATACAAGAGTAATGTGTACATGGCACCGTAATTTTAATCTTCTTCTTTCAACCAATTTCTATCCAGCAACATTGGAACATCACTGTCTCTATACAACGACTAAATAAGATTTTTATTCCCTTCATATGACATCAATATTCGCTACCACATACGACATCACCAATACCCTGCAATTTTAACCTCAGCGACGTTTGCAGAATTCTTTCAGATCACCAATTTTTTCTGTTTTCTTTTCACATCATCAGCGAGTACTTGCGTCTATCCACATCACAACCTTCCAATTGTTCACATATAATTCAACTTGCATTGAATTGTACGCAGCACCAACATGTACATATCACTCAAATAACTATCATCAGTGTTATTCATTGCGGACCTTAGGTCCTCCTCCCTTTCCCATCAGATTACCTCCCCCTGTCTTGTCAACGCATTTGGTTGGTATGTCCGATCTACTTGCATTAATATATATCCTTCCATCTAAAAGGGCACGTCAGCGAAATAGATAATACTTCGACAAGTGTAGCATTCACGTCTTTCTGACAATCGATAAATTTGATTCTCAGATTCATTCCCTGAGACGTCTTTTACCTTGTAGATGTCCTTAGAAAACTTTACAGCTGACTTGATTGCAGTCGAAATTTCGAGGGTCTTCTTTAAAGTCGGGTTTCTTTCACTGAGTAATCGCTGCTATATTCCTATCTTTCCCTAACCCTATTACAAACTTGTCTTCTGGACGATCATTGAGCTTGTTTCCAACATCGCATTTTGGGGGCAATTTCTGAGAGTTGATCCATATCGGCTAATGGATTCACAATGTTCCTCGTTCCTGGGATAAAACATGAATTTCATGGGGGGCAGTATAGATGCCACTTTTCATGAAGTGAATTCAAATCTCTTTTTACTTGGTCAAACCTTTGAGAATAGCATAATGACATGTCTTACCAACCCATAACAGTATTGCCAACTGCTTTCCGTTGCAATTTACATCGTAGGCATCAAGAATCGCTCGACATAATAAAATGCAATGCACGTCCCCAAAATTGGTTTTGTTTAAAGCAAACAAATGAGAGAACATGTCAGTTCCTAAGTTTCTGCTCCAAAAACTGTGTTTTTCTCAACTTCCAAAAATGTGGAAATTTTTTGAAGATGTTGATTACTCGTGCAGATTTCATAAGGTTTTTATGCTAAATAGTATGTCCGACAGCGCTGACACATGGGTTTCTTTGAATCAGAAAAAAAATAACAAATAATCCATAGCGAATTACAAGAATGTTAAAACATGTAATTAACTATTTTTTGAATATGTCTGATGGAGTGATCATGTAAATTTGCAAGGATCTATGCCAAATTGTGTGTCAGGTACCAGTGATAAAACAAATCTTAAAACAAAATTCCATTGGTAAAGATTTCCTTCCAGTTTTGTATGCTAAACATCAAAGGGAGGTAATGAATTACGCTGGTATGAGAAAGCTACTACTACTATCACTGATAAACTGATCAGAGGAAGAACAAAAGCAGAAAACTCTAACATTTAAAATTGATTTCATTTAAATCTAAATATAAAAGATTTAATTAAGGGTTAGGATTAGGCAAAGTTTTGGGGTTATGGTTAGTTTTAGGATTAGGAGGAGTATTGTTTCTGAGTTGCAAGAGAAAAAAATGTTTTTTCTCCAAAATCATAAATCTGCAAATTGGATACATGGAGTGCCAGTGATAACAAATATATTTAAGGAATTTGTATTGTTGAAAATGTATATTCTCAGTTTCATACATACTGAGAAAAATTGTTTCATGTTATTTGCAACTTCAAGCTTAACCCAACAAGCTTGACCTCAAACTAACCCTAGAAATAGTCTAAGGCTAACTCCACCCTTCATCCTAAAACTAGCCATAAAATTAATCGTACGACTAACCCCAATTCTAAATCATATCCATTATAATTAAATTTCATATAATAAAGTTCTAAAAGTTTTCCACTTTTGCCCATTCTGTATCATGCATGATAGGTTCGTATCAGTGGCAGCCATTGAATAAGTCAGCACTATCCACTATCCCCCTTTAATATTTAACTAATTAACCAAGACCATACAGTTACCATTCAATTAAACAGATTACAAAGTTTAAAACAGAAACGGTTTTAGAATATGCCCAGTTGAGTGCTCATCCATATTCATAAGATTCAAGGCTAAATGTTGTGTTCGGTTACGCTAACATAACAAAAACAACCGAGTTAAAAGGTGAGAATATCTCACTGACATGATTGCTATTTGTTTCTGGCTACGGTGATTCGATAATAAAAGGAAATAGGAATGATAACATACATCTTATGCTCATTGCTAGAGCAGGCAGAACTATAATCGTTCGTGGAAATTCATATGGATAGTTATGAAATAGTCATGACATGATTCCTTGATCCAAGTGAAATCAGCTTCATAAAAACGGATTATTTGATGAAGTTTCAGAAGCAACTACCCCGGGAAGAAGTCGTCTTTGATAATAAGAACAGGCGGAATGTCGATGAAGTAACAATAATGAGGGTAGAAAAGAACAAAAAACACGACACACAGAATAAGAAATAATGCAAGACAACTGAGATGAGAAAGTTGAACTGGAGAAAGAAGTACGAACAAAAAAGAAAAAGAACAACAATGAAAAAAGGACCGTCTTGCACTCAGCATCAAAAAATCCAAATAACGAGAATTCTATTTTCCGTGAAGTCTATGCATACAAATCGACAATTCTTGTTTAAGCATCTAAAAAAAAAAAAAAAAGTCTTTGTTCTCATATCCTATATTCCTGTAAACAGAGACCCATTTTTATTTTGTATCAATATTATGAATTTGTAAAAAAGAAATCGAAATCGCCCATCATTTTTGTAAGAGTACAACAGATGAAAATCGTATAATGGGTAAGTTTCTTTGAACGTTTACTATTTGCTATCACTCCAAAGGCTTTTTACTGAGTAAATTCTCAAGTTTTCTGGATTGTTCATGACGTTTGCCACGATCCAGATGTTTGAAAAGTTTGTTGCTCTAAAAAAAACATCGGAGAATGAAAAAAGACAGCTACGTAATTTCAAATGATAAAAAAGTTAAAATCGACTTGAGAAAACAACTGAAGAAAACAGAGAAAAAGTTAATCATGAGAAGTTACAAGAAAAAAAAATGAGAAGGAATATACGTTAAAGAAAATAACAGAAAACAGACGAAAGGGGAAAAAGAAAAAGAAAAAACATGGCTGAGTATTTTGGGGTCAAACTTTACCCTTGACTGAAGCTTACATGAGTTGTTGATAAGTTTTTCAAGATGTTTCGACTTTTGTAAATACGATTTCCCCAAAACTGAATGAGATGACTGAAGAAATATTCCTGATCTGCACAGAAATGCAAACATTTCTTTTTTAGCCCATTACCTGAATTCATTTTGACCTTTAAACCAGAAAAGAAATCCAACTCTATGTTGTCACTGAAAAATAGAAAAAAAAAATCCTCTATTTAGACTCTAATAGCATGAAACAGAATATCCCCATTTGTGATCTTCAAAAAATGAAGAACAGAATTCCCCAGTGATTTTCATACCTCACCATGGAAAAAAAAATCCATTTTCGGAAAGAGGGAAAAATCCCTTTAGATTCAAGAACCCTGTTCGTAGTTGTATTTCCCTCCCATTTTTTACCTATATTAATCAACCCCAGGAAAGCACGATGGATTCTTAATTCATTTTGACCTTAATTGTAGAAGAAGAAATTATGTCCCATTTTGACGTATAAGGAAGTGAAATCCTTTATTCTGGCCCTAGAAATGAGAAAGGTACACTTTCACTTTGACCCTAAAAGTTGGAGAGAAAAAAATTATCGAAGATTTTGAGCAATGTAGTTGGAAGTCCTCAGCAATTTTTCATCCCTAAGCGTGTTGAAAAAGAATCCCCTCCCTGTTCCCAACCCACAAAGTGAAAAAAGTAACCCCCAATCCATTTTGATCAATCGAATGATAATTGATTGATCCTCATTTTTTACCCAAAACAGGACAAATGCAATTTATTTTTGCCTCTGGACATTTGAAAAAATGATTCCCACCGATTTTGTCCGCAAAGGATGGGAAAAAATAAACCTTATAATTTGGATCAATATCAGCAAAAAATAGCGTTCTTCTCCAATTTGACCTTTGAAAGTTTGAAGAGTATTTACACTGAAATATTGACCATTGAGAGAAGGAGAATAAAAATTCCCCTTCTTCGCCCTTGAAAGTTTCAAAAAATTCCCCTTATAATTTGACCCCTAATGTTTGGAGAAATCTCTCAATTTCGGCCCCCTAACAGTGGAAAAAAACTCCTCTCTATTTGGCACTCGAATGGACACGGAAAATTCCCAACCACTTTGACCGCTGAAAGATAAAAAGGGCCATCAATTTTGACCCCTAAAAGTTGAAAAACGTTCGCCGCTAAACTGGGAAATTCTACATGTTGAACCTTAAAAGTAAATTCCTGCATCATTTTGACCTCCAAAAGTGGAACTTTTCTTGCGCTTTCAAGGGTGAGAAAAAAGATTTTCTGAAACTGTGAGAAAAAATTCATCGTCGAATGTGTATCCAAGAAATGGACCAGAATCCCAATTTTTGACATCAAAAACGAAAAAAAAGGTCCCCCTATAATTCTCCATCTAATTTGACCCTTAAATGAAAATTAAAGATTCGGACCAAGACTTTAATCCCCGAAGTCGACATTCTTTTTCCACAATTTGACCCCTAAAAGTCTGAATATTAAGCCCCTCTCCTTTTCAAGCTTTTAAAGAAGCGACCCTAAAAAGTGAAAAAAGGGAACCCTCTCTCCATTTTCACCTCAAAAACCGGGACAAATTTAGAACATAAAAGTTGAAATAATGATCTCCTTCGATTGGCCCCAAAATGTAAAGAACAGCAAAAATCATGTACTAAATATATTTTGTGAATGGCATAATTTATTGTCTGGGGATTTTTTCTTTCTTTCCGTCGGTTTTTCTTTCTTTCTCTCAGGTTTTTCGGTTTCTTATTTTCTCTTTTCTGTCCCCTTTCTTATATCTATTTTCTCTCTCTCCTTCTCTCTTTCTCTTGTTGTTAGTTTCTCGCTTTCCCTCTTTCTTTCTCTTTTTTGCTTCCTCTTTTCCTTGTTTTTTCCTTCCTTTTCTGTCCTTTCTTTTTTTCTTCCCGTTTCTCTGTCCTCTTTGTCCCCCCACCTTCTTTTACCTCCCCTCTTTTTTTCTTCCTTCCTTTTCCTGGTTGCAACTTGACATGATGTTCGTTGTTCTTTTTCTTCCAGTTCTTTTACCCGCCCTCTTAAAAACCAATGCAGAAATCGAAATATCTTAAACTTGGAATTCTGACTAATTGCGATAATAAAGGCAACCTATAGGGGGTTGACAAAAAAAGTCGGAGAGTATAGAAAAACATAGAAGAAGGTTCGAGTATCAAGAATATGGAAGCAGGAAAACAGGGGAGAGAAAGAGAAAAAAAAAGTAAAAGTAATGTGATGAATAAAAAGGAAAGAAATCGAATAAAACAAAAAAAAGAGGGCTAAAAATGATTTTAAAATGGTCATAAAAGAAGGTGAAACGGAAGAGCGAAGGAGGAAATAGAAACAAGTGGGAGAGAATAGAAAGAAAGAACATAGACTGGAAAAAGAAAGTCAGGATTGGTTAGTCACTCAATAAAAACTGTTATGTAACAAATGCGTTTTGGCTGCATGTCATGTTGGGGATATAAATTAGGAACTGAAAAAAGAGTGATCAATCAATAGTTACTTCAAACACCTTATGTTAGGCAGTGATCATTAAAATTTTTCACAAATTTCAAAAAGCAATCACTAATGGTGCTAGACACAAATTAAAGTACTAATTTAGCTTAAACTCATACTGCAAAATGAAATCCAACTATATATATATATATATATATATATATATATATATATATATAATATATATATATATATATATATATATATATATATATATCCAACCAGCCAGCCAGCCAGCCAGCCAGCCGGCCGGCCGGTCAACCTAGTTTCAAAACTGAAAAACCATACATTAACAGTTTTGGTGACAGATTTAGACGATGGTCTCTAGAAGAAAAGAACAGAAGAAAGAGAAAATGGATATGGTATTGATAAAAAAGACAACACATCATAGGAAAAGGTCGTAAAGAAAGAAATAAAAATAGTCTACGAGTTCGTCGTAACACTAATGGATCCTTGCTGAGAGCAGAGCTTTGAATCGCATGCAACAACACATTTAAATCGAAAATAATTTGCTTTTATTTTTCCATTGGGAAGAATGCATTTCCCCAGTTTTTAATGTCGACTTTCGTCTACAGTTTATAATTAATTATAATATAAGATATCTTATTCCAGGAAACGAAATGAAAAAAATTCCCCGCACGCAAAAGAAAACATGAAAGACACACATATCACGAATTTTCCAATGCAAATACCAACTACATCGACCCAAGACATATGAAAATTGAATTCAGTACTTTTTATTTAGGAACGCAAAAATCAATAAAGCAAATTCAATTTCGCTTTCTCGATATAACGTGCATGTCAAAAGTCACATGAAGTGAACGAAAGACACGCCAACAAATCAGCGATCATAATTGGATCCCCGCCTTTTCTGCTTTTGTAAAATGAGCTGGGTTTGTACTTTCCCTTTCTTGATCTAATAGAGTAATTTCTTTTGTTTTTTCTACTCTGGGATTCAATGATTTGTTTCCCTTGAGTCAGATATTCTCCAGGCATTCCTGTGAGACCTGAATCTTGGAAATACTCAGAGGATCTGAAACCTATTTTTGTTCAATGTGATTGCGGCATTCATGCTTTTATTTGAACAAAAACATGATACGAGATGCTAAAAGGATTAAAACTGTATTTTTAGAACAATTGTTCGTAAGAATAGGAGAAATTTGATTATTGAAGGAAATATAGGGAGAGAATAGAGAACTGGGATCAAAGACGTAATTATTGAGCAAGCAATAAGGAATTCAAGGTTAGAAAAAGCATGAGCAATGAACAAATACAGCATTGTAATATCAATTTCTACTCAACGTTAAGTGTAGAATAAAAAGCTATGCTCAAAATCGTTAAGAAAAGTGCGTCACGAAGAAACAAAACGAAATCAAAAAGTGGAAACAGAATTTTCCTTTTGAAACTTTGGTCTGATTCAAAACGACCCATTATGTTCAAATGGGCAATTACAGAACTGCATTTCTGAGGATGATTATTGTAAAGAATGAAAACACATGGAGACGATCTATCAAGGCATTTAGAACATTTTCTTTCCCCTAAATCAGTGTGAATAACTCTGCTAGTCTTTGCCGATAGACCTTTCCTGCATCTTCCAAAAGATCTGTCATAATACCATCTTCATCTGGGGCTTCTCTTCTAATCTTATTCCGTAGCACAAAGAATATTTAATCCATTGTTACGTTTGGAACATCACGAATCTCCATTGATTTATCAGTAGGTTGTACTTTTATTTTCGAGGCACAGACACGCTCACAATCATCATCAGTCTTTTATCGTCCGTCGTTGGGCATAAACCTCCCCAACAATCCACCATAATTCTTTATCATGGGCGTCGCAGAGCCAGTATTTTCTGAATTTGGGTAGACTATCTCTCTATCTTGTATTTTGTGATGTCCATCAGTTGTCTGCCCTTTTTTCAACATGGTCTGCCCCTTTCCATTTAAGTTTTTTTTTTTAAATAATCAATAATGTCTCGGATTCCTGTTTTCTTCCTGGTATACTGTGCTGTCTTGCGATCTCTTCATGTGAGGTTGAGCACAATTTTCTAATGTGTGCGTTGCATGCTTGTCAGTGTGCGGGTCTGACTCTTGGTTAGGTTCCATATTTTAGCCCCATGAATGACTATCAGGAGGATGCTTTGGTTGTAGACTCTTCTTTTTGAATCATTGGGATTATCTGGCTTTTGGAAGTTTGGTCTTGCTCTTAGTTTTCAGATATTAACAATTTCTTCACTCAACTTTTGGTTATTTCGTCTTTTCCGTCTTTTTGTGAATGTATAAGGAGGCTATTGTCCTCATATTGTGCGGGAGAGAGTAGATAGTAACTGTAGGTTAGATGTGGCAAAAAGATGAAGTCATTGACGAAAGATTTGCCTCCATGCGATATGGTGATTGGTATCACGACTTGATGTTACTGGAGAGGTCGATGGAGGAAGGGAGATGTAAAAAAAAAACATGCACGCAAATCACTGATATGGACGCAGACAGTGAACAGGAGAAAAGACATGTACAGGTATTCAGATGTGAAAAATGAGTGATAAATTTGATGCAAAAAATAAAGAATGTATATGAAATACATATAATGGAATCATTAATACATATAACCGTTTACAGAAGAGAACAGAATAGTGCAGGAGAGGTCTGTTACATTCAGGTTATTCCTGATCGTAAGAAGAATTTTGGGGACTCGTTGTAAAACAGATGTAATGTCATTTTGTCTGTCTACTGAGAATAATCTGATGAGTCTTGCCTGTTATAATGAGTGGTATAGCTGAACAAACTGAATTATAAAACGGCAGTTAGTTTTGAAGGGTGCAAAAAAGAGCTTACTGGAGCGAGATAGTGGTCGCAGCGTTTGTGTGGGTGTCAAAAATGGTAGTTGCAGTATTTGCACTCATTAGCCATAGATTTCTTGCGAATACTCACATCAACGAAGATATGTAACAAGACAATATTTATGTAGTCAAAGTCAAAGAAGGAACTATGCTGGCTGCACGTTTATAGAGATGTGAAGAAAGATAACCAACTCGAGATGCCAGGGCCAAAAACCTATTGAAAAGGAAGCTAACTGGCTCACGATACTGAGGAGAAAGGCGATCGACCACGTGCATCCAGGGCTCTCATTGAGATCCGTTGAAGATGGTGTTTATATATATATATATATATATATATATATATATATATATATATATATATATATACATATATAATTAAAGTAAGGGTTTTCCATACAAATTCTGAGTTTAGAGGTGGCCACACTTCTCCCTCTAGCAAAAAAGAGTTAAAATTAGCTAATATAAAAAGTAGGCAGGTACATGAAAATAGATAAACTTCAGAAAAATTTCAACAAAGGGATGATAAAATCCATGGACAAATAGTATGTAAAAATCAATTACAGAAAGTAATAATAGACGTTAGCAAAGTACGAACCGAATAAAGTTGCAAAACGATATTTTAGCTCTTCTTGAAATAGTACAAAATGTCTCTGTTCTTCAAATGAATGCTAGGTATTTGAGTTTGCATATTATTTGAAAAAGCTCTTCTGCATTTGTATCGAAAGTGTTTTTGAGTAAATTTGTAGTTGGTCGGAGCACCATCGCTGATTTCAAATAAAAGTGTCCAATGTGAGAAGGTTGTATGTTTTTGATTAAAAATCTATTCTAGTGTTGAAACAGGTGATGTTTTCCGGAGATTTTTTTTTATTGAAACAAGTAAAGTTTTTCCAGGCATTTTGTAGAAAAACCTTTGCATGAAGATATAGAAAGGGTCAGTATTATAGGATGATTCCACCGTAAGGGAGAAAGTTCCCGATTTTCGAGAGCAGAATTTAAATTTTGAGTGTTCTTTTTTAGACTCATCTTCAAAATTTCATCCAATGGTTATAAAATCTATTCACGTAGGAGACTCAACAGCTATGAAAGATATTCAAGTTGGAAAGTTAACTGTTTGTGTTCTGAGTAGTTCTCGTCGAAGAATGGGCGTCTGTCATGCTCATGTGGATGTCAGTGGAAAAGTTGGAGAAAAAGACTACACTGGTTGGAAGTTAGTAAAAAGATAAGGGAAGATGGCTTTCATGACGATGGGAATTTTTACAGAGTCGAATGAAGGCCATCAGCCTACAAGGTGTAGACACTGTATACGTCAAAGTACTGCAACATATATACAAGCACAGCAACTCCTTCAGGGTACATAAAGTCTCTAGAATCCTTGGAGCCCTTAGAAGAGATAAGACAACTCTCCACAGCCTACCTCAAGATGATCTTCCGAAACCTGGACTTGAAGAATAGAGGAATCAAATTAGACGGAAAATATCTGAGTAACCTCAGATTTGCTGACGGCATCGTCTTTTTCGTAGAAAACTTACACGACCGCCAATTAATGCTAAATGAACTAAACGAAGAAAGCAAAAGAATCGACCTACACATTAACTTCGGTAAAAAAAAATCATGTGCAACGATCAAATCGAGGACAAGAACACAAATGTCAAAATAGAAGATGGAAAAACTGGGGAGAGAAGATAACTGCATTTATGTAGGACAACGAATCTTCATGAGATTCTCAAATAAATAGTAGACATAGAACAGTTATATCACATACCTTGTGTAATTAAATCCATTCTACTTGACCGATGAATCACCAGCACGACTGATTGAAAGTGTTTGACTCACTTCAAATACAATCAACATAATTTATAACATTCAGCATCAAGCATAGTGATTGAAATCCTACTTCCCCTAATTGAGATAAACAAACTGACAAATATAAAAAGGACAGATAATGAAGATATGGAGGACTGCCAAAATTACATACAGATTAACTTATGTTATATACAAATAGATATGACCAATGAGGTAACGAAAATAATATTGCAAAAACTGAAACTGAGAAAATCTATAAAAAAAAAAAATAGTGAAAAAACTGACTAACCCAAAAGTTCAAGATATTAAAAATTTTTAAAAAATCCCTCAATACTACAAATGGATCTATCATGAACAAGAAAAACAGGAAATAAAGGATGTATAAATATCATACTACTTCCAGTGATGAGAAGAATAAGCACCACCCAATTATATTATAAATGAAAAAAACTGAATAAATCGAATCATTCCTTTGAAGGAACGCAAAGGGCAGAAGCATAAACCTGTTTGCTGAGCAAATCCATTATTTAATCATATTTAAAGCTCTACTCTCGCTAAATGTTTTGTATCGAGCACTTTTTCAGAAGAAACCCATCAAACATTGTATATTGAATAACTGTTTTGTTTGATATGTATAGAGAGAGAGAGAGAACGAGAGATACAACTTCGTTGCTAAATATCTGCTCCACGCCTTTACGATTATTTGGATATATATAACTTATTTAATCACATTTTTATATACAGTTGATTCGCTCTCATTGCCATTCAAGAAAAATAATTGTTTTTTTTTTTTTTAATCAAATATTATGTGTGGTAAGTGCGCAGTTGGCGTGCAGTTTTCATGTGTGCCTCTCCAGATACTCTCATAACTGTGTTGTTGCTGTGTTGGTAGGCGTGCTATCCAGCTGATGTCGAACCAATTGGTTTGCAGTATGTATAGTTATTGGGTTATTCTCTTGGCCAAGGCAGGATAGGTAGCGGTATGGCTGTCTTTGTGAGTGTTTCACCGTCCTATGCAGAAGTACAGTGTATGATTTGGGATTTTTTATGCTTCGTTCATGTCGACGAATCGAGTGTGTTTGGATTTGCACCGTCTCCGTACGGAGTTGTATGGCCAACGAACACTGCTGTACAGTCCATGCACATAGATGCACAGTCTACGCACGGAAATGTACAGCCGTGGCACATAGATGTACTTTTTACGCATGGAGATGTCCAGAGTTGTACATTCTATGCTCAGAGATGTACATTCTACACACGGAGTTGTACAGTCAACGCACATAGATGTACAGTCTACACACAGAAATGCACTATCTACACATAGATATCCAGAGTTTATGCACATAGACGTACAGGCTACGCACGAAAAGGTACAGTCTACGTAAAGAAATACTCAGTGTTTGCACATAGACGTACATTTTATGCCCGGAAATGTAGTCTATGCACAGAAATGTACTATCCAAGCTCAGTGACGTACATTCTATGCACGCAAATGTACAATCAATGTACGGGAAAGTAGTCTTTGTACGGAGATGTTCAATCCATACACAGAAATGTACAGTCTATGCCCGGAAATATACAGTCTTCACACGGAGATATACAGTCAATGCATATAAATGTACAGTTTACACGTTATCATGTGCAATTTATATACTGAGCAGCAGATTCTACGCATAGTGATGTACAGTTTAACTACGGAATGTATGTACCTATTGTAAATAAATGAATAGACGAGTAAAGATTAGAATTGAGGCGAATAAAGTGGTAACATGACAGAAAAATAATCAAAAGCAGTAAGTATTTGGTGGTTTCATCCGTAGTAGATTCATCGATGGGTGAATAGTTTGGCATCTGAATAGAGTACACAGCTAAAGAGAAACAATTAAGCTATCCTAAGAGAGCAATTTGTACATTCAAAAAACAAACAAATCGACTTGTGTTCGTATATATTCCGGCAAAGTTCATATATTTTACTTATTTGATTTTCTTTTGTTCAGCTTCAATTACTTTGTCGAAGGATTATATTTAGGCTAGTTTAGAATTAGGTTGCATGTGTAATTACTTTATGGCTTGGATATTTATGATTGAATAAATATGACGAAGTTGCGCGTGAACTTGAACTGGGAGAATTTTGATTGGTATTGGCGTATTGTTTAGTATTGTTTAGGATGGGTATAAAAGAGTTGAAACAAGTTTCGAATGGAGTTAGGTTAGGAAATGTTTTTGCTTTTGTAGGTTGGGGTTGGCAAGGCTGGTGATGTGTAGTAGTGTCGTGCTATTCGGGCATTATTGATTTTTTTAAATTTCTACACAAATATTGGGAAAAATAATTTGACATCTCCAAAAGGTTTTTTATTTTATTAAGATGTTCACTTTGAGATTTATTCAAATTAACTTTAAATCCATCCTCTGTACTGGAACAAATTATGTAAGACGGAAATTTTTTTCCTGTACGCAATTGCTCGTCGGGCAAATTCACTATACTTTACATTATACATATTCCTGCGTCTGGGGAGCAATTTTCTTCCGCTGAGTGACTCCCGGAACCAATTCTCAGCATACTTTGCTTAGCTTGTCACTATTTCATATATTTCAAATAATTCTCGTGTAAGTCTATCTATCGAAAGGCGTAGTGAGACCATTTTTTAAAAAGCTGTTTTCATCGGTGATTAAATGCATACTATCAATCATTCTACAAAGTGCCTGTGAATGTCTTCACTAGCCAATATCAAACCCTTGCTTTCATGTATTGGCAAAGGTGACCACAATTGAACATAATCCTCTAAACTCCGACTAACCGATATTTTCTACTATAGTTGGCATCACTCTGAAATTACTGATCTGGTAACTAATGCAATATATGTATCAGCTTTTGAAACTCAAAACTTAAATGTGATAACCCCATTCTCATTTGTGCGAGACCAATATTCCTAAATCTCTTTTATTTTCCAGTGCAGGTAATATTGCATTACCCATAAAATACTGATAACAACAGTTTTCTATCCTTTCATATGCAATGCTTTGCATTTAGTGTTAAATGTAAGCAACCAGATATTTGGCGATTTAACCCGTCTCTTTATATTCTACTGATAAAGCGTAACATGTGCTCGCTCATCAAACAAAGATGACCATCAAGTCAAGCAGGAATTGTTTGCAGTGTTGATTGATCGGCTAATCACAGTCTCTGTTCTGTTCTCATTAGTCAACACTTCAAACAAAAATGTCTGGGCAACAGCGGTAGCAGCAAAGAATTTAAATTGTGGTGGTACAATCGGGGAAAATACAGTAGTTCTGACACATCTCCCATCGCCAGCATCCGATAGGTGAGGTTGGGAGAAACCAGATGAAGCACATAATGGATTACTGATCCAACAGCATCTACGTAAGAATGTTGTTAGAAGAAAAAATTCCAATTGAACGTTTTTCTACTTCTTTCTAATTTGAATTCCTTGTTTTTCCTTCTCAAGTTTTGTTTGGCTTTAGTGCTTGTTTATTAATCGCATTTTTCTTTTTCGGGTTTTTCAATGATTTTTACGAGTTGTTAAATTCACAAAAGAAATATCTTTGGACGATGCATAAAAAGTTTTGTCTATTTTTGTGCATCGATGGAAACTGTTCCACATATTGATACTATGTTGATTTTTTCTGTCCTTATATTTAACAAATATTTTAGAATCATCAATGATATTCGATTTGATATAGACTCAGGTACACCGTCGTTATAGGTTGAGAGGAAAACAGAGTTTTAGAAAGACCTCTGTGGCACATCAGAAGAAATATTTTAACTTTTTATCACCTACAATGAAATTAAACGGTCTATTCAAAAAGGAAAGTGGATATTGTGTCAGCCATTTTTTCCGATATCCCTCCTAAATTTACTCTCGGAGGAGAACAGTGGTGTGGTTTGGTATCAATAACCTTTGGATGATCCAAATGAAAATATTAACGAATTCCTTTTCAAGAACCTTAGTGTTTATAGCGTTAAGCGATTCCGGAAAATTTGATCAGCATGGTGTCATTGATACAACACCATGCTGTTTGAAGTAAATCAATGATTGTACATGTTATGATAGATAGTTTTTTTAAATTATGTTGGCCTGTACTGGGAGAGATTTAATTTTGAACCTTTCTTGTGAGACATTATTTTCTATCAGTTTTCAATTCCGATATTATTGACTTATTATCATAACATTGTTCAAATAGTGTCGTTATAATGTTGACAATCATCATTATCAGGTAGTGATGCAAGGGCTTTTGAATTTACTTTCTCAAGTGTCCGGAGTCTTTGATTACGCTTTTATCAAATGCTTTCTCCCTCACATACTGTTATATTCAAATCTCTGACGGTGTTTTTACAGTTTTAATGAAGATCTTCTCTCCGCTGTACCGTCAAGTTCAGCAGCGAAAGTTGATGCAAATAATCCACTAATAATACAGCAGCATTTTCGGGAGCCCCTGTAAATTCACTTTTTTTATATAATTCTGATTCATTCATTCTCCCCTTAATGTTTACATAATTGTAAAATAATGAATCAGCTTTGATATACTTTTTTTACATGTTCTATCCTTCGTTCGTATCGACTTGTCAGATATTATTGTTTGTGAAGGGCTTCCTCCAAATTGATAACGTTTTTTTTTACAAAGAACCCAAATATCTTTGCGTAGAACAATAAAAGATCATTGGTATTTACTGAACATTAATCTGTGCCTTTCTTTGAATGAACATCTGGTAAATCAAAGACCCTTGTACGTACAGGTATTTACTTTTGGTAACTTCCAAATTTTCAATTAGATTTTTTTGATCTATTTGCTTGAGTTTAGAGATGCTTGAGGACCTATAAAACTAATCATTTTTAGTCTATGATTTTTTAATTTGAAAGGAACACCCACTAAATCAGGTGCATTAAAATCATTGGTTGCATGAACATAGACGCACAAGCAAACGCTAGGTTTTCCGTCTTCATGGTATTTTTTTTTCTATCTTAAAAAATTCTCCATTTCATATTCAGGATAATTTACATCCTTTGTGTCTCTCTTACGCATATCAATTTTTGATTGTACAGGTAAAAACTTGTGGCTAATACAGATCATTTATGAGGCAACGAATATTAAATATGGTTTGTTGATATTTCATTCAAGTTCTTTGGTGGAAAGTGTCTCTCTGTAATCTCTATCTTCAGTATAAATCCGACTAGGCTTGGAGGGAAGACCTAGAAAACTCCGTCGTAAAGTTGAAGCTCTAGAATTTAGAATTTTGTTTCGTTGGAAATGTTATCGATGCATCATTTGGTGAATTTTTTCTTCCATATTTAGTTGATCCAAGGGAACTTGCCCGTTACAGTGAGCTATCCTGGATGTTTGGTAGATTTACTTCTTTCAGTCGACTAAGTACATTTTGTTGACTCTGCACGTGAAAGATTATTGCCTGGGGTCATGTTCCAATGATGTACCGTTCTGGCAGCGCAGTGGCTGCATCAAAGGATAGAAACGAAAGACGCTGGTCGGAATTGAAAATCGAACCTTAATTTTTCTTCTTCTGCTGATAGGAAATACATCGATTGTTTTCGTTTGAAAATCAAACAAAACAGAGAGCAAGAGAGACAAGCAGATCTTGTCAAGATTGAGTGAGAGATAGTGATTGGTTAATCATTGCTATAGCCAGGGGCTAGGGACCGACTTCCCGTAGACTGCAAGATCCCTTTTCTGGTCTGTTGTCTCTTTTGCGACTTTCGTACATTGGTGACTGACCTTCGGTCTTTCTTACTCATAGGCAAGAGTTTTATTTTCCAATCGACTCTTCGTCTAGAAAATCAACTTACCTCCTGATTTTTACCTGACAATGCAATTGATCATGTACCCTTCATTCTGTTATTTCTATCCTGCTTTCTTTCGTTCCTCATGTCACTAAGCTTACTGTTTATCTTTCTCACTCCCACCGTTATAATCTTTATGCACTGGCCCCTTCTTCCATTTATCCCTTTTCCTCTTCTTAAAATATTTTTGATCAAGTGGCTGTGACTTGTTTTCTATCTGCTGGGATTCCAAGCGCTCAGACGATATCTTAACAATAAATCTATTTGCAATGTTTTTTATAGTCCTTTCGGCGCCTGAAAAGGGTAACTCTGCAACTTATCTCCTCTTTGATCAAGTATTCAAGTATACTTCGCATATACCCATGTAAAAAGTATCATCAGCAAAAATGACTTTTGAAAATAAAACCAATCATTCAAGAATAATATGAAATATTCAATTAAAGAGTCTACATCAGCCCACATATTGTAACACATGCGGTGTCATTTGGTGTCAGTGACTTCCCTAGATGCGAACTTTCTTCTTCTCTGGTATATTATCATTTCTATTCTGCCGTGCTGACATTCTGGTCTTAGAGTAAATTATTTCGGCATTAATCCAGCACACGTCAAGACCATATTGACGCTTGAGTCCTCTGCTGTAGTTATGCAACTCTTTGGCAAGGTCTGGCGTTGTGATAGTGATTATCATTGGTCTAGTGGTTTCATCATTTCTAAATTTACCAGCACGTTTTACGTCCACAATGTATGTTTCTGTTGATATCTTCTATTGATGCAGCGGTTTTCCGGTCGACTTCATATTTTCCCCTATTTGTAGCTGCTTTTGATTCACTTACATCTCGCATAACGATATTTCATCCTCTTTCTCTTCCTTATTATCCTTACTCTCCAGTTACTCCTTGGTAAGTGTCACAGTCTAACTTATTACCTTGGTTTCTGTTTTTATTTTAGCTGTTTCTGCCCCCAATCTCTCTCTCTCTCTCTTTTCCTTGTGATTGAATCATTCCAACACTGGACATGAGGTATTTGGTATCGTTAAATATCTCTCAGATAGCATTTTTTTACTGCAGTGTCCACTTCACGGTTTTATTCATGATTTCATCCTTCCAATTCTGTTGTTGGTTTATATTCTTTATATCAACAGATATATATTTTTTTCTTTTTTTTGATGATATCCTCCAGCTTTTGTGATGGAACACGGAAATTTCCGTAACCAAAGCACTCGTAAAGCTTGGACCAACAGCAAATTCAGTACGCCAGAAAGCGTTACACAGAACACAGCTAAGGCCTGCACAGCGGGGCATGACCCGACACTCCCCATGGTTAGATCAATGAAAGTTGTACATACGGTTCCTGCTGGTTCAGCGGTCTCCAAAGGCTCAGCAACATTACTTGCTTTGGACTGGGTTGATGTGGTCGAACAGCAACTACCAAAATACATCGAGAAAATGCCCATTCCTGCTGGGTCATCGGTTCCAAAAGGCCTAGCTGCATCATTTGCCTTGGGTAGGAGTAATGTTCTCCCACAGCAAGCACCCGGACAAAACCAAAATACTAGAAAGACCCTCACCAAAAGTATGCATCAGCACCCATAACGTCAGACCACTCTCAACAGACTTTCAACTACCAATCTAGAAAACGAAATCAAAAACATCAAATGGGACATCGTCGGCATCAGCGAAATAAGAAGACCAGGAGAAGAACTATCAAAACTGAAAAGCAAATATCTTTACATCTTGGGAACAGAGAATGCAATACTAAGTGAAATAGGATTTCTCACCAATAAAGACCCCAAAGACTACGTGGTAGGTTTCAAAGCTGTCTTAGACCGTATGGCCAGCGTCACCATACAACTCTCAGAGATGTACAAGCTAAATGTTATCCAAGTTTACACTCCCACTTTGCCATCTTATCCCTATCCTAAGTGGAACAGGACGGTCAGTAGGGTCGAACTAAGCAATGTATATTTACTTACGCATTGTTCCTCGATAGCCAAAGTACTCTGTTCGAGAGTTGGGAGAGCATTGCATATAATAATTGCAGTAATAGACGGGTGCCCAACTCAATAGTGCTCAAGGCTAAAGATGGGAGCGTTATATATATATATATATATATATATATATATATATATATATTATCATTATTATTATCATTATTATCATTATTAATATTTGGGAATGGATATATAATCAGTTGGAAATAAAAATAGAAACGTTATATTACACTGAACTTATTTCCTGTTATTTAAAAGTACTTGTATCATTTTTACAATTATATGATTATTACTATTATTACATTATTATTGTATCCTCCACTAACAGCTGTTTCGTTGTATTACAACTCTTTAGTGAGGTTATAGACTATGCATAATCCCATCCAGCACCACAAGGCAGGATTGAAACCTTAGCTTCAGATATATATATATGTATAAGAAATGAATTATAAATTGCGTTATAAATGTGTCATTAAGTTTAGACAATATGGATAGAATAAACAATTGGAGAAAGCAACTGATAGGGTGACCACTTCATCGTAGCGATGTTCCTACCATGTTCACTAAATTGAGTGATATATTAGCTGTGTAAGGACAGGAGATCTTTTCAAATGAGTTATATAATGTAACGCAATTTCCAATTCAATCTATCAACCGAGATATGTCCATTTCTAAAATGCACCATCGTAGCGTTAAAAGGGACGAATACAACAAAAAAAAAAAAAAATGAAAATTAGTGTTGAAATTAATTATTCAGCCTTTTCATTATTGGCGGCTGTTGAGCTCAAAGGTAAGAGCATTGCTACGTCAGAGCAGCAACCCTTATCAGTTACAAGATCAAGTCTTCCAGCAGCCTCAATTTCCCTCAATTGTTCATTCTATTAACGTTGCCGAAATTGAATGGTGTATCAACTGTGTAATAACAGGCAAACATTCCAAATGTTTTTTTACATAATATAGTGCAATTATTATTGTGTGTGTTGTGTTATGTGCGTGTTTGTGTGAGTGTATGTGCTTGATACACAGACACACAGACACAGACACACACACACACACACACACACATATATATATATATATATATATATATATATATATATATATATATATATATATATATATATATATATATATATATATACACTTTCCCCATTGTATAAATATAGATAACCAGAAAAATTTTCCGACAGAAATCCCAGTATATCTGCCAACAGTGACAGGTTTATGTGAATTTAACTGCTAAATAGGAATGTTTTTAATGGTGGAAAAATTGTTCAGTACCAGGAACTAATATATATATATATATATATATGTGTGTGTGTGTGTGTGTACAAATTGGTTTTGGAAAACATCACATGTTTTTATCTATTCAATTATATGGCTCTATTTCATCAGAGTTGGGCACAGGGCAAACTATCTCGACCAAACACTTGAACTCGAAGAAGGCACATACAAACTATATAGGGAAGATAATGGTCGACTTAAAAATATGCTCACATTACCGAATCTCTCTGAATTTATAATAAATTAAATACCCACCACAATTATCATAAAACTAATAGATAATTCTCGAATGCAAACAAAGTAAAAACGACAATACAATACACAGCAGAAGATTTGAAACAAAACTAATATAGACCTGAAATGACAATGGAACAAGCTATGAAAATAATTTTGTTTAATTCACCTTACAGAAACAAAGAACACACAAAAATCAGAATAAGAAAAAAGGCTCATAGACCACTTAGACAAACACTTCCTTTGAATACACAAACTACACAAAACCTCCCATAGATATACTAAACATTAATTACATATGCATAAGCAACACGGAAAAAGTCTTAATAAAGACAACTACTTAATGAACAGAAAAATAAACACTTCATCGCGAGTCTGTAACTGCAGGATAGAAAGCAAATATCTGTGCAATCAAACTATAGGGCGGAAAATAAACTATATAAAAAATATAAATATATATATCACACAAAACGAAACTATGTAAAGTAGCGTATTTGGAAATCCATGAAAAAATCATTCCCATTCAGAAACAAAGGATATGACACCAAACAGCATTATCAAGATACATCTGGAGAAAAACAGAACAGTCAGGAACACCCACAGTAACACAGACAAAAGAAAGTAGGCATCACTATATGATAACATAATGAATAATGCATGCTCTGCCGAGACAGAAAAAAATTGCGATGAGGTTATACCGAGGAAGATGATCCAATGTGTTTTGCAACCTAATATCAAATTGCAGACATCAAAATAAGTACATGGTGAAGACCAACGAGAAAAACAGAGCAATAGCAACAGGTTTGATGGATAACACACATATACGAAACACTTAACTATGAATATATATATATATATATATATATATATATATATATATATATATATATATATATATATGTGTGTGTGTGTGTGTGTGTGTGTGTGTGTGTATCTATATATGTACAAGAATGTATTGAATACAATGTACAACTCTACAATTAATTAAAAAGAAGAATAGGAACCATATTCAAAAAAAAAATACAAAAAAATTACATAAAAGTAAGCAGGTGCAATATAAAAAAGCAGACGCACACACACACTCATATATATATATATATATATATATATATATATATATATATATATCATCATCATCATCATCATCATCAATGACTGAGTCATCTACATCCAGCTTTTGAGTTGCATCGAAACCTTTGCCTCAAACACGCAGGGCTAGTATTTCACCCCTGCTCTAGGAAGATCTATACGGTCATCGAGACTGAATTTAAGTGATATATTCACTTACTTACAATTCTCCATCTACCAGATTGCTCTATTCCAGAGTTGGATGACCATTGTTATATACCTTATAATCAACGATTTATCTTACTTAAAGAATATTCAACTTTGGATAAAAAAAAGTGTTAATTATAATGATAATTAAGTTATGTATATTGATTGGACATATTTAAACATTTCTACTTGAATTAACCCCACCCCCAAGGAAAAATGAAAGCAAATAATAAATACGATAAATGATCACCTGAGAATGAGCATCAAGCCATCATCCAAGACAAAAATGAATATAAAAATTCACTGCATATTACAAGTATGTAAAAGTACATAGGAATTAAATGTGATTCATAATAACAGACTACTACAACTACTACTACTGCTACTGCTACTGATAATAATAATAATAATAATAATAATAATAATAATAATAATAATAATAATTCACCACATACGGAAAGACCACGAGTAAGACTTTGGAACAAATACAAGATAACACAAAAAGGCATCCCCACTGCAGTGGAAGAGATACATCAGAAGGAATTAGCTAAGGAAGCAAGACTGAAGTGATACAGGCTAAAAATAACCTAATACGCATAAAACCATACATTCCAAAACAACGAGAGGAAGTTTTACCAAGATTCGAAGGGAGAAAGAAGACGGAACATAAAAGCAGACAGCGCAGAGACCAAGATGTACTTGGACAGCATATGGGGGCACCCAGAAAGACATAATGTTACCCTGCAATGGTTAAGATACATGAAAAGAGAGTTTGAAGATATGGGCAATGGAGAACCAGTATTATAGAATGAAATCCCATTGAAAGACGCTTTTAAGAAATAGCTAACTCGAAAGCATCAGGTCCCGGCGGGATCCATCGATATTGGTTCAAAAATTCACCACATAACACGACAGACTCACCCACCTACTACAAAGATGCATACATGAAGGCGAGGCACCAGAATGGACGACCAAAGGCAGAACCATGCTCATCCAGAAAGACCCTGAGAGGGGAATATGGCAAGCAATTATAGACCAATCACGTGCTTACATTTATGTGAAAAATCCTGACCGGACAAATAGCGAAGAGAATGTATATATCAATAGAAAGGAGGGGACTATTACCAGAAAAACAGGAAGGTTGCAGGAAAGGAACCAAAGGGGCAAATGACTTACTCTACATCGACTAGATTATCTTGAAAAAGTATGAAAAAGGAAAAATAACATTGCAATGGGATGGATAAACTACAGAAAAGCGTGCAATATGATCCTACATAGCTGGATACCTGAATGCCTTAGAATGTTCAAAATTAGCGAACCGATTGTTAGATTTATCGAAAATTCTATGAAAAACTAGAAAGTTGACTTGACAACCACCGGAGAAAATTTAGCAGAGGTTGGGATATAAAGGGGAATCTTCCAAGGACACTCGTTGTCCCCATATTTATTTATTCTCACCATGATACCCCACAACAGAATCCTGAAGAACAGAAGAGGATACCATTTTTTCAAAACAAAAGGAAAAGTCAACCACCTAATGTACATGGATGATATAAAATTGCTTGCAAAACAACAGGGAAGGCTTGAGATGCTGTTCTACAAAGTAAAAGAATACAGTAATGACATTGGGATAGAGTTTGGAATAGAGAATTATGCAATTATGGTAATGCACAAACGAAGGCTCACAATGGCAGAAAGAATCAAACTCCCAGAAAACAGGAACATTAGAGCACTAACTGCACAAGACTGATACAAATACCTGGGCATTCTTGAATGTGACACGATAAAACGGGAGGAAATGAGAGAGAAAATAAAGAGGAAATATCAAAGGATGAGGAAAATATTAGAGACCATATTAAACAGCAGAAATTTAATAAAAAGAATGAACAACTGGGAACTATCGGTAATGAGATACATAGGACCATCCCTTGGATGAACAAAGGTGGAACTTCAATCAAAACAGGCAAACAAGGAAACTTATGACAATGCATAAGGCCTTAGACCCCAGAAATGACATACATAGACTATACGTAAAGAGGAAAGAAGGATGGCAGGGGGCTAACCAGTACATAGGACCGTGTCCTGAGAGCTGAAGCAGATCTAGAGAAGAACATGCACACAAACAGTGAAGACAAAAAAAGTGTCCGAAGCAGCGCAACAAACAACAAAGTAGAAAACAATGGAGCAACACAGCAAACAAGGAAATGAAAATGGGAAAAGAAAAATTCATACGGATAATTGAAAAGACAGATACTGGATGTGGAAGACTAGAGATCATAGACATGGCTACGAAAAGGTAAACTTGAAGAGAGAAACGGAATCGCTCATCATGGCAACTCCAAACAAATGCATCAGGACAAACTATATAAAAACGAAAATCGACAGAACACAGACAAATAGCCCGTGCCGCCCTCTTGGTGAAAGTGATGAGACCGTAAACCACATAAATAGTGAATGTAATCGACTCGCCCAGAAGGAGTATAAACACAGACAAGATAGAGTAGAAGCATTGATACACTTGGAACTCAGTGAACGAGTGGGATTTAACCATACGAAAAAATGGTAACAGCACAAAGTGGAGACAGCCTTGGAGAATGGAAACCACCAATTAATTTGGGACTTTGATATCCAAACTGACCAAATCATCCAGGCAAGAAGACTGGACCTAGTAATCGAGGACAATAAGAGGAAAAACTGCCAAATAATAGACGTGGCTATGCCTGCAGACCATACAGTTAAGAGGAAGGAGAGTGAAAAACTGGAAAAATACCAAGATCTTGGAAGAGAACTGAAGAAGATGTAGAACATGAAAGTCACAGTAGTACCGGTAATAATGTGCGCACTAGGAACCGTCCGAAAGACACTGAGGGCCAGACCAGATGAGCTCAGAATGAAAGGAAGGATTGAGACTGTACAGACCACAGCGCTGCTAGGGACCATACGGATACTGAGGAAAGTGCTAGAAACATAAAGACTGCAACACTAAATCTTAGCAGTAGCCTAACAGAGGAGAAAGGAAATGGAAGCAGCAATCTAAACTACATCACTGGCGTGATAGGCGAGGGGGAGATGAAATATGGCTGAAGACCTGAGGAGACTTATTGTCACTCAGTTTTCAGCGATGACCAAAGGGCAACTGGTGCGAAACTGTAAACCACATTATTGCTGTGGTCTATGAGAATATGGAGAGAAATGCTTGAGGCTTCACAGGCGTGAAATTGCAAATAATAATAATAATAATAATAATAATAATAATAATAATGATAATAATAATAATAATAGTAATAATAATAATGATAATAATAATAATGATAATAATGCACAATAAATCAATTCAAAATTTTAAATTTTAAATCAAACACATACTAACTGAAAGAAAGAAAATAGAAAAAATGGAAGAAAAAGAAAAATGAACAAAAAGAAATAAAGAATAAGTGAAAAAGGAAAAGAGAGCGAAAAATATTGAAACTACTTGTACAAATACAAGATGGATACCAAACTGACCTGTGTAAGGTTTTTAACTACTGGGTAACATCATTAATTCAATAAAAGATACACGAAAAACATACGAACAGGAAAGAAAAATTACACTCAAACATCTTGACAGACACTAACCGCATTCAATGACACACAACCAAGTCAATAAAAAAAAGTTGAAATAGATAGCATTTGAATGACAACAGGAATGGTCTCAAATCAAAACGATAACACCCAGTCATTGTGTAGGCTCAAAATTGGAGGAGAAATAAAAAGGAAAATAGAAAGAAAATATTAATATTGTCTCAAATTATGGACAGTTCAATAGCTATAGAAATGATTTTCACCCAATGAATGCAGCACTTTTTTTCAGACTTTTGCAAGATATTCAAGTGAGATAGATAAATGTGACATAATCTTGTATTAACATCATTACATATGTATACGTGTATGTTTGTGTGCGTTTAATCTATTGCAACTTGTTATCTTGTGTGTTTCTGTTAATTTTGACTCATACCAAGAGTTTAATCATGCCCAAAAGGATTTAAAGATGATTATAGAACACCAAGAAGTATAAGGAAAATACAAAACGTATAGCATTGTACTACGATGGTCGTTGAATCGTTTACAATAATGATATCAATTTTCTACCATCACAATTCCTTGATACGTGGCTTAGTATAAGAAGATTAAAGTTATCTTATGGCAAAATAATCGTTCCCAAAATATAAACTTTTTTGAAACCACCCTAGTACACGTACACTAATCTAAATACAAGGGATTTGCAAAATTATCAAGAGAAAAACTGTTTCTAGTTTGGTAGTAGTACCAGCTGGAGGTCGTTCCAGTTCTCCCCTCAGCATTTGTTCAGTCCCTAGTAATGCTGTGGCCTGTATAGTCTCGATTCTTCTTAACCCCCAATCTCGTTTTCAGTGACTTTAGTACGGTTCCGAGTGGAGCCACTATTATTGGTAAGAGTTCAACTCTCATGTTCCACACCTTTTTAGTCCCCTAGCAAGATTCTGGTATTTTCTTAGTTTTTCACCTTATTTCCTATTTACCCTATGATCTACAGACACAGCCATGTTATTATTTGACTGGTTGTCTTCTTTTTTTTTCACGGTCACCAGGTTTGGTCTTCTTGCTTGGATGAAATGGTCATTTTGGATGGAAAACTCTCAGAGTAATTAATTGTTTCATGTTCTGGGTCCGTCTCTAGTTTATGCTGATACCACTTTTCCTCTTAGTTGAATCCCATTAGTTTTCTCAGTTTCCAGTGTATCACTGTTGCTACCCTACAGTGTCTATTTTTTTCATCCCCTCTTTCTATGTATCTGCCTGTCTCTCTGTCTCTCTGTCTTTCTGTGCCATCCTTTGGAATTTCTGTCTTTATCTCAGGTACTCTCCTCTCGATAATTACGTAATCGACTAAATCAGTGACAGTTACAGCTTCTTTACTTTAATAATCGAATCTTCCATCGTCTTTGTGGAAAAACGAAAGAAATAGGGGGAAGAGGGATGAATGGCGAGAATGATGAAATAAGTCAGAGGCCTTTCTATAAACACACGGAGAAAAGTTTGGAGAAATGAAAGAAATGAGAAAGAGAGAGTGAATTGCTTAAACCGTCATCTCTCCTTCTTCTGTATACCTACTATCCTCCCAACACAACGATTGAATTCTCCCTCTCTCTCACCCTTTCTCTCTCTGATGCTTCTTCTTCTTCTTCTTCTTCTTCTTCTTCTTCTTCTTCTTCTTATTATTATTATTATTATTATTATTATTATTATTATTATTATTATTATTATTATTATTTGGAATCTCACACCAGTTGCCTGGTGGTAACCGCTGGAGTTTGAGTGGCAGCAAGTCTCCTCAAGTCTCCAGCCCTCCTCTCCTAGTACTCATAGGTCGCAGTAATTCACATTTACAGTTTCACACCGGTTGCCCAGTGGTTATTGCTGAAGGCTGAGTGACAATAAGTCTCCTCAGGTCTTCAGCTAACGTCTCCTCTCTCTTTCGCATATCATGACAGAGCTACAATTCGTTGCAGTACTTATATCTCCAGCACCTTCCTCAGTATCCGTGCAGTTCCCAGTCGTGCTGTGGTCTGTACGGTCTCTATCCTTCCCCTAATCCCGATCTCCTCCAGTCTCTCCCTCAGCGTTTTGGGGACAGTTCCTAGTGCGCCCACTATGACCGGTACTACCCTGGTTTCATGTTCCACATTTTCCTTTACTCCCTTGCTAGGTCCTGGTATTTTCCCCTTTTTTCAACCTCCTTCTTTTTTACTCTATGGTCTGCAGGTACAGCAACGTCTACTATTTGGCAGGCCTTCCTTTTTTTTGTCTACTATTACTAAGTTCGGTCTTCTTGCCTGGATGAGGTGGTCAGTTTGGATGTCAAAGTTCCACAGTAGTTTGTGGTTGTCATTCTCCAAAACTGCCTCTGGCTTGTGCTGATACCACTTTTCCACATGGTTGAATCCCATTTGTTTGCTTAGTTCCCAATGTATCATCGTTGCTACTCTATCTTGTCCTTGCTTATACTCCTTCTGGGCGAGTTGACTACATTCACTGGTTATGTGGTTTACTGTCTCATCTCTTTCACCGCACATGCGGCATTTGCTGTTTGTCTGTGTTCTGTCGATTTTTGTTTTTATGTAGTTTGTCCTTATGCTTTTGTTTTGGGCTGCCATGATGAGTGATTCAGTTTCTCTCTTAAGGTTTCCTTTTCGTAACCACGTCCATGATTTCTCGTCTGCTACATCTTGTATCGGCCTTTCAAACTCGCCATACAATTTCTTCCCTTCCCATCTTTCTTTTCTTGTCTGCTGTACTGTTCCATTGTTTTTCTACTTTATTGCTTGTTGCACTATCTCTCGCGCTCTTTATGATTTCTTCTCTATTTGTTTGCACATATCTATCTAGGACTGTTTTAGCTCTCTGGACACAATCTTCTATGCTGATGAGCCCCCCTACCACCTTCTTTTCTCTTAACGTATAGTCTATCTGTATCATCTCTAGGGTGTAATGCTTTGTGCATCGTCATAAGTTTCCTTGTTCGCCTATCCATTGATTGGAGCTCTTCCTTTGTCCATCCTAGGAATGGTCCTGTATACCTAACTACTGACACAGCCCAGGTGTTTATTCCCTTTATTAGATTTCTGCTGTTTAATTTGGTTTCTAATATTTTCCTTATCCTTCTGAGGTATTCTCTCTTTATTTTCTCCTTCATTTCTTCCCGTTTTATCGTGTCACATTCGAGGACACCTAGGTACTTGTTTCGGTCTTGTGCAGTCAATGCCCTAATCTTGCTATTGTCCACGAATTCAATTCCCTCAGTCATTGAAAGCCTTCCTTTGTGCATCACCATAATTGTGCATTTTTCTATTCCAAACTCCATTCCTATGTCCTCACTATATTCCCTTACTTCGTTGAACAGAGTCTCAAGCTCTCCCCTGTTTTTTGCGAACAATTTTATATCGTCAATGTACATTAGGTGGTTGACCTTTCCTTTTGCTTTAGAGAAATGGTATCCTTTGCTGTTCTTCAGGATTCTGTTGAGCGGCATCATTGTTAGAACAAATAATAGTTGGGACAACGAGTCTCCTTGGAAGATTCCCCTTTTTATCCCTACCTCGGCTAGTTTGTCCCCTGCGGCTGTCAAATCTACTTTCCAGTCTTCCATCGAATTACCAATGAATTTAACCACCGGTTCGCTAATTTTGAACATTCTAAGGCATTCGAGTATCCAGCTATGTGGAATCATATCGTATGCCTTTTTGTAATCTATCCATCCCATTGCGATATTCTTTCTCCTTTTCCTTACTTCTTTTAAGATCATCTGGTCTATGTAGAGTAAATCATTTGCCCCATTGGATCCTATCTTACACCCTTTCTGTTCTTCTGGTAGTAGTCCCCTTCTATCCATTGGCATGTATATTCTCTCTGCTATTTGCTCGGTCAGGATTTTCCACATAAGTGGTAGGCACGTGATTGGTCTATAGTTGCTCGCGATGTTCCCCTTTTCTGGGTCTTTTTGAATGAGGGTGGTTCTGCCTTTGGTCATCCATTCTAGTGCCTTGCCTTCGTTTAGACAATTTTGGAGTAGGTTGGTAGTCTGCCGTGTAACGTGGTGAATTTCTTAAACCAATACCCATGGATCCGGTCGGGACCCGGTGCTTTCCAGTTGGCTTCTTTCCTAAGAGTATGTTTCAATGTGGTTTCATTCAGTACTATTGGTTCTCCCTTGTCTATATCTTGTAGTTATTTTCTCATGTTTCCTAACCATTGCAGTGTTATTATTATTATTATTATTATTATTATTATTATTATTATTATTATTATTATTATTATTATTATTATTATTATTAATAGTAGTAGTAGTAGTATTTCTGATATTGTTTTCGTTGTTATTGTTATTATCAAATGAATGCTTTTTCAAAGGTAATCTTCACATGAATTTTGCATCACGCTTGTCCAACATTAATGTGAATACTTATTCAAGTGATAGAAATATGTATGAAAGATCTCAAGCTCATTATTACAGAAAAAGATCATTAGTATGTTTTAGGGTGGTTTATATTTATTTTGGGGTTGGGAAGCATGTGTTAGTATGTCTTTAGGCGATTTATACGGAATATAAAGGAGAGGACGAATTTTTTGAATGAAATAAGATAAATTGAAACCATGGAAGAAGAAAAAGAAATGAAAATTGTGAAGACAATTATTGTACTAAAGGGTGGGTAGCTACATCAGATTATTTGATATGGTTGACAGCCAAAATATGTATATTCCAGTTCTTGCATACGTTAACAAATGTCAGGCCAGCAAATTTGTTAATTTCTCAAAATAATTTAAATTTCTTTAAAAAAAAAATCACAAATCAATGAACAGTTATTAATAACGATTTTGGAGACAAAATTACTTTTTGATTTGAGATAAATATCAAACATACAGTGCGTACATTCAAGAAAGCATAGTACAAAAGAAGGAAAAACAATAGAAACGGGTTGGTGGCCTCGTGTCAGATAAATGGTAAACTATCGGCCTACATGTTTCAGATCCTAGAAGTAACTACTCGTATTAGGGCAGCAACCAAATTCATAAAATAAGTTCAGTTATTGAAAAAATGTCTTACAAATTACTCAACATTTTTCCTGTTATTAATGTGTTAAAAACTTTTTTTTTTCTCAATTAATGTATCAAGGGTAAACCCATGAATCCAGATGTCTGTTTATTTTTTAAGATGATGGAGCAAAGAGGATAAAATAGTAAGACATAAATTGTAATAGTGATAGAATGGTAGTGATAGAATATGCCCGAAAAAGAGTTCTGCAACCTTAATCCAATTTCAACAAGCAGCTGTACTCTTTTTTGTGCTCGTCTATCGGGGTAACATATCTCTTCCGTCAACTAAGGCATATATCAGTAAAAATAGAAACTTGGTCATGCAAACAAAACAAACTTGAACAGGCCGATAAAGATAAGTATATATTTCGATAACTATTCCTTATATTCTCAGCGTTGTTCCAATTGCAAATTCTATAGCCCCTTTTCATAGGGGACACAGTTCTGACTTCAACATTAATCTGAACATGCAGCTATTCAGTTGGTTTACACCTATGAATGTTAGCAGATTTCTGCCGTCAGCGCATATCTCATTATTCTGGAGTGATCACATATCTTTGCTCAAATCTGAACTGACAACTGTACTGTCGTAAACCTTCTTTCAAATGGAGAGTATTTGGTCGGAAGAGATTGTTATAGAATTTTCTGTAATGTTTACATCCACATCTTTAAGAAAGCTGACCTCTTAAATAACCGAGTCTTTATGACCTATGAGCCACCCTTCTGCTACAGTAGTAGGTTCATGCAAAGCGGTACTGACATAACTATGTAGCCCCCTCCCCACCTCCGAAATGACCTGCGGGCATCTTCGAAACATCTGTATCAGTTGCAGGTTTAGAACTGCCAGGATTGGATTATTACTGATCTGGAAGGAGCAACAGTCCTCTACAACCGGCCTGGGCTTTCAGCAGGTTTATTAAAGTTGCACTTAGGGCGATCATTCAGTTGTACTGTCAGATTACCTTACTGGGACATCAAATTTCAACGGACTAGTGTATCTTCAACCAGAACATGCAGCCGTACGGTCACTCGTCTTTATAGGACACAAATTTTACGACAAGCTCAGCATCTGTGTGTAAGATCTGCGCTTCAATGTGTGTACATATGTTTCATCACACACACACACACACAAACACACGCACACACACACACGCACATATATATATATATATATATATATATATATATATATATATATATATATATATATATATATATATATATATTGCATTACTACTAGTTGAATCTCTATAAGTCAATGATATCTGCTTTCTGCCATCAAAATTCGTTGATACATGGATTATCATAAGAGGATTGAAGTTATTTTACGGCATAATATTCGTTCCCAGAACACAAACTTATTTATGAACCAAGTTGGTACATATACGCAATAGATATTAGGTTTTGGCAACATCTTTTGGGGGAAACTGATGCATGATAGTGCGAGTCAGTCTTTTGTTCTTAAAAAAGTAATTAGGAATATTTGCAAGTCTATCAATCTACCTATCTGTTTGTCTATGATGAATTCATATCGATGTGTATGTATGTGTGTATACATGAATTTATTCTCCTGTCTGTGTGTAGGCCCATCCGTCTATCTATTTCACCATCCACACACACACTAATATATATATATATATAAATATATATATATATATATATATATATATATATATATATATATATATATATATATATTTATATATTTTTTTTTTACACACACATATACGTAGGACTCGTGAATATTCCACGAGTACTAAATACTAAGATTGTCGATTTTCTCATGTTTCATCCTTGCTTTCACTTTTTCCTACTTAATCTCTCCCCTATCTGTTCCAATTTTGTCATCAGTCCATTTTTTATCAAAATATCATACAATCATAGATTATTTCCATATGAGGAAGGAATGATGAATGCACCAATAATTTTTCTACTTCGACCCTTCCTTCATGGCTCTATGCCTAAGAAAGAATATCAAAGTGATACGATTTTATACCTTCATTACTGTACCTTCTGCACAATGTTGTGTTTACGGTCCTTTCGTTTCCAGCACATCAGCCAAGCTGTCCCTCTCCAATTTTTCCATCCCTATTCGACTCCTTTCATAAATATGAATATTTCCTTTCTCCGTTCTCCGAGCTTTTCTTTTTGTTCTGATCTATTTAACCCATTCTTTATTCCCCTGCTCCTATCCATCATTTTTCCCGTCGCGTTTGATATCATTTTTTTTTTCGGTCAAAAGGGTCTGCAATCGGTGGTATAATTCACCACGGTGGAATACGGTGAAAGTAAATCTTCCAATAACTATTTTAGTGGTCAAGTAGTGGTAACAATAAATTGCTAACATTTACAATTACACACATTGCTAACCTTTACATGACTAATTCCATACATCAGTATAATCAAGTTTATCAGATTTACTTGCATAGGCACAGGTTTTTGTTTTACCTTTTTAGTCCATTCTCTTCACTACGATCATCTTTCTATCGACATATTTCGAGACTCGTCATTTTTGAGGGCGAGAATGAAATACAATACTTTGATGGACAGGCTTTTGATTTTCTTCATCTAGTAGTGGGATGGATGAAATACAAGTTGACATCATCTCATTGTTTGAGAGTCCTTGTTATATTCCGATGGAGAATGAAAAGAGAAGTTAACTACGGAATATGTTTTCTTTATTTTAAATCGTCTAATCACTCCAGTCAACATGAGAAGGTGAGGCAACTGCGCCCAAGAGAAGTTTTTTCCCTTTAATTCCTGTCCCCAAAACCTATAACTCAAACTGTGGATAGCTTGTCAAATTATGTACGTTCAAATTTACAGCGCCGTATTAATTATGTGTACATGATACTAATAAAGATATCGCTAATGTAATATTGCTTTTGGTTGGTGCTAAGAAATGCTAAGATAAAGCCTTTTAATTTTGTCCCACCACGTGTAAATCAGGACTATAACTTTGAACCCACTATTTTGACCTACTGTGAACAAGCCACACTAGGAATTCAAATCAACTGCCATTGTTATAATGAATATATTTGAACCGCGTGAGTCAGTATTTGATGAAAACATGTGATTTTATTGAGTTATCGAACATTATTACAATAAAATCAACAACACCCCTAAAATCATCCAGAAAAATAAGAAAAATATCACAATCCAAGTAACACGAGGTTCTCATCATGATTATTTATGTATCTGGTTAGTACAATGAAGTTCAAGACTTAAAAAGCATTTCAATATATCCTGCGTTGACGAGACTGAAAATATAACCAAACAGGAATGGAATATATTCTTTGAGGTATTTCTATTTACTCAACACAACGAATCAAAATTTATATTTTGAACAAATGAAGGAAAAGCTTTAACTGAAGTAATATTCTGATGCTCAAAAAAAAAGCAAATTATGTCTCTGCTTACTTTAAAACTAAGCAGAGATATAATTCGTGTGTTTTAGGGTTTTTGGATACACTACATAAGTGTTTCTCTCGTCGGGTACCATTATGAAAAGGTTGACCATGTATCCAACCCGATATAGAACAGTCCATTGGATCAATATTTAGAATTCAGGCAGAGGCTGAGAGATTTACCTTGTATCATGATACACTTTTAATTCTTTGTATTCAAAAAGTCACTCAAGGTTTTTTTTCCAGCCTTCAATGTTTCGTTTGACTCAAAAGATCTATTCTAATCTAATTGACCTGTGTTGGCCCAAGATGACCTAAAGGTCAGCATCAGCTACCCGATCATCTATCTCTCGCCTTGTTAACTCGATGTTTAAGTTTACCTCGAGGAATAGAGCTCTGTGGCGACAATGTTATATTTTTGCTTATGTTAACCCCATGTACGGTAGCAAAATGACGGTTCTGCCTAAAGGGATGTATATACTACTTATTCAATCGAATTCGACCATACCAGCATGACCATTCATGAGGTCAAATGGTATTTTTTATTCTCGATACTTTTTACTTGTTGCAAAATAATTATCACGCTACATTTAGTTGCCTACAGATTGCTATAATTGACCTTACCGACCTTTAAGGACCTCCATTTTCACCCTGATCCACTCTTTTGGAGAAGAGGCTATCATTTTTTTTTTTTGTGGAATACTGAGGAATGACACCTTGCTTCTTTTAAAGCAAAAATATCTATCATGCGCGATCCCCGTTTGCTTCCTACACATGATGTTTCTTGAGCAACCGAACCTAAGAGTGGAACCCTAATTTCAATTTTTTTTTTTCCACAACACATTGTCCCCAATTGCAGCCAGCTGTCAGTAACAGACCAAGCATCCCTGTGAGGGAAGTTGCAACTACAAATGCAAGTGCTTCAACTCAGGGCTCTCACCCACAGGACTCAGCAGTCGTATCTGTTAGCAGTAGCGAAAACAAGGGCATTTACAAATGCAAAAGACGGTTACATTCTCGCCCTTTTTTCTTTATTATCTATTACTAATTTAATGTTATGTAGATACAATCAGAATATCAGAGTTTAGCTTGTGAATAATATTTCAGCATGATTTAAAACATACTAAAATCCTAATTACGCATATTTCTGAGGGAAAAAAGCACATTCAAGTGGACAATTTTGCAGCTATCTAAAAACAAACGACCACTATCTTGAATTTTGGAGTTGAAATTTGAGCAATTTTGGTCAAAAACCCCCTGAGAACAAGCACAAAATTCATGTTTGTAACATCATGTACAAGATCTTTTTCTTTCTTTAATCTGCTCCACTATATGATAGGAAAATGATAAAACTGCATGTCTATTCGATCACCCTGCAGAAGTTGTTACAGCTTGCCTGGAGAGGTTTAATTCATCCACAGTATTCTATGAATATTGATTTTTTGAATACAATTTACTTTGGTCTTTACAGCAGTTTCTTAATGCAAATTTCATTTCCTTGGGATACTGTAAAAGTTGTCTACTGCAGTTCTTTGCTGAGAAAGATTAAAAATTCTAAGAGCATGAAATCATGAATTTGCCTGAAGGATATCATATGATAGTAGAACAAAACAGTACGTATTATTCAATAAAGTTCATATAAAGAATGAAAAAAAAAAAGTCTGTTCACTTAACAGAACGAATAAACCTTTTTGGTCACCCATTTAGAGCTAGCAAAGACTGAGGTGGACTTATACATAGTTTTTAAATTTTTGATTCGTACAAGTGCAATACGGATACCAAATCACACGTAACTTTCATATACCCCATTTAATGATCGAACCTTCAATTTATCGTTGCAAGATCAAAAGCTGAAAAAAATCGACTTTGCCACTAGTCAGTGCGGTAATGGCTAGGCTCTTTGTATTTTGTGTTTCTCAAAGGATGTACTACATCTTTTTTCAATAAAACGCCGTTTTAACTTGCGTGCTTTTAAATCTGCCAGGAAGGCATTTTCTAAATCCTTGCAGAGACAGGGACGATTTCTCGGTAGAATAGTCTGCCCATAGTATTAGGATTTCTATGCATATTTATGAGATAATTATTTTTCGCTTGTCACTTGATGTCTTCTGACAGACAATTGTTTTAAGTGCTCTTCCAACATATTTTACGTCAGAAGAAGCCGGTATACTTAACTGGTTCTGAGCGAATCAAATTTTCCACTTGATGTGACGCATCATTTTCGTTTAGTTCATTGCACATTTCGGCTAAGTCGGTGGGCATGACATTTCCAAGAACTGGGACTCAAGTTGCATTTAGTGCAATAGTAGCACCACAAAGAAAAGATGTCAGTATCTTTTTTTCTTCTTTAAATTGGTTTATCCATTGATGGGAATCAAAGCGTTCTTAATACATACTACATTTAGTTTATCATCATCATCATCATCATCATCATGATTGTCATAATATTTTATCATCTGTCGTTGGATATAGATTTTCCCCCAAATTCACCAAACCTCTCTATCATGAGCTTTGCGACCCAAGCTTTCCAAACCTGTCCAGTTCTTTTCTCCATCTCGTACTTTGCCGGCCTAGATTATGCATATGACCTCTGGGGATCCATGTTTTGAGCTGTGATGTCCATCTGCTGGCTGCTATTCTTGCAACATAACTAGTCCATTGAGTTTCCAAATGGAATCTACGATGTCTTTGATTCCTATTTTTCCTTCGTTATTGTGACGTTTTGTGATCTCTCCATGTGGGGCTGAGCATGATTCTTCAATGTGCACAATATAGGGGTCTCAGTTTGAGGGTCAGGATCTTGGTAAAGTTCTATGTTATAGCTCCTTAGGTGACTATCAGAAGTATTGGAGGATGAAAATAAGAGGGGGCTATCAGAGGCCAATTATTTGAAGGATAAGTTGTTTTTAAAAATATTGATGATTTTTTTTTCAATGTAGGCTCGTACACTGACAAATGTCAAGAGTGGTGAACACAGAACAATCGAAAAAATGAAATAATCTACGGGAACACACTCATGTGCACACGTCTGCACATACACATACCCATACTCAGCACAAATATGCAACACACACACATTAACATGCAGGTATACATATATTTTCTGCCGAAATACAAAACAATTCGTTCAATCTTTGCTTGAACCAGAAATATGCAGCTGTACTGTCCATTGCAAGCAGCCTAAAGCATTATGCCTGAATTCGGAAAAAAAAGAAGAAACCTCTTTTGTTTTGTCAAGTATGTAGTCTCGTTTTTACTTGGTGGATATAAGTCAGCGCACAGCTGCTGAACTTCTCCTGAACTTTGTCCTCTTTCCAACACTAAACTAGTAGAACGTCTTCTGTTTTCTGTGTTAGTTATTCCATCATAAAAGCCCTGTCGAATGATTGGTTGGTCAAAACAAATGCTCGCAGTTCAATCACAGTACTTTCTTGACAGTCATCAAACTATCTAGAGAAAAATGATACTGATGCTCCATATATATATTTATATACACACACATGTACACACAGACACAAACACACACACATATACACACACACACGCACACATATATATATATTGGAAGCATTTCTCCCAATTATTATCAAAAGTTTGAGTTTTAATTCAACAGTGAATCTGTAAGTGATGTTTGAGTAAGATAGGTAAAACCTTCTTTGAATAAGCCAGAGGTTACATTTCTCTTTGAAAATGAGGAAATGCAGTGGTCAGACGATATGTCAGACAATAGTTCATCTCAATGTCATTACTAGGGGGAACTCTTGGAGGGTCAAAACTTACAATACTAGCGAATAGATGTGTCAGATTAGATTGCAAACTACAACTCTCTGATTGCTTGTCAGGATATGTCGTAACTCAATCTCTGGCGAGATAAAGTATAACAGATCTTAAGAATTCTGACAGTAAGGTTTTAGGTCGACCTATTGCTTTTGAGGTACTCGTTACAGGTGCACAGCAACATTTGTGTGTATTCACGCCTACGACAGTAGCACCTCACAGTGAATTGACATTGTGTTGTATTTGCCCTCCTGGGGAGGCTAATAAATACTACGATCAGCTTGGTCTCATATTTTTGTGATATATGAGAACGTTTTAGTACCATAGCAGCATTTACCAATCACCCAAACGGAGTAGGATAAGGCTTAAACCCTGATGGTTCCGAAAATAGTCAGTGATACTGGGCTGCATGTGCAATTATTCATTGCTGCACATACAAACTTATCAGGCCAAAACTTATCTAATATTTGCTCACATGAGCAGGCAAATAAACCCATCGGCGTACAAGATGCATTCAATCATATTAAAAGTGATGAAGATATATTCACTGGCCCAATGAAAGATGTGGTTACGTGTTCGAAATTGCAAGTGTGTCCCTTAGGCAACAACACACTTCAGCGTAATCAATAACAAGTGTGTTTTTTTTGTAGATCTGTAAGCTTTAAATGATTGAAACGAAATTCATTTATGAATGCAGACAGAAAAGGGTCTCGTTTATATTGACATTTCGAGAAAAGGGTTTAATTCCTGCTAATCCATGCCAACTTTTGGAAATTATATTTCATGTTATTCCACATAATAAACATATACAGATTGTATTTAAGACTTGAGCTGCTTATCTTGTCTCAAAAAGCTTTCAGCTATTCATAGCCACTTTTAACAGCTGTTCCCAGGAGCAAGAGATTTCAGGGAAACACAGGAATCTTCATGATATGTAAGTGAAAGGAGCACAACGATTATCAGAAAGGAGAACGGAATCAAGACCTGAATTTATTTTTCAGATTGGATTGCAATATCTGGGAAGCGCTATAACGCTCTTGTTGAGTACGTGGATCAATTGCCTCTGGTATCCTATGACAACATATCCAGGAAAAATATCTGGTATGTGTCAAGCCACAATGTTTACATATAAAATGGATCGATGAGATCAATATTATTCAATAACTACCTTCTTAACAAAGGCAATAACAGTACGGAGCGAAGTCAGCCTAACAAGAGCTCAAATTGAATTTTGCATGGTTGTGTTTCCAGAATAGACCACAATCTTGTGAAATGAAAAAGCAGCTTAAAAAGGATGGTAGTTGAAACACTTTATTTGAGTACATTCTTTATTACACTTTTCACTATATATATATATATATATATATATATATATATATATATATATATATATATATATATATATATATATATATATATATATTTACTGTACTATGCATATATCAATATTTGTTACATATATCTATACATATGAAAATCAGTTTCATGAAATTTGTTTCTAAATTAGTCTGCACAGTAACACTGAACCGATTTAATTTATAAAATCAAGAACTGCAATGATTCGAACCAGTATCAGTGGGGTTGATAGCAAGAAAACAAGGATGTTAGATAGATTTCGAAGAGTAAGATGTGGCTGTAGGCTGTTGGCTGTTACTTAAAATGCGTCTCAACTTTTGCCATCTTCAATGACGTTGGAGTATTACTCACCTTTTTTACTTCAATTTCTTTTTGAAAAAAAGTAATGAATCGCCGAAGGCAAACTGTTTGTTAGAACATTTGAAAATAACTTGAATTATAACGAAATAGGAAAAAAAGTGTCCTTTGATATCTTTCTTTTTACACAAAACAACAAATGAAGGGATTATTCTTTTTGAATCATGTATATATTATGTACACGCGAGGAAGTTGATGTAAAGGTAGAAATACTCTGATAATTAGTTTGACAGGGCTTTTAGATGCACGACATAAGTGTGTCTCCCATTTGGTGGAAAGATTGATTGAGGATGAAACACTAGAGCAACCCTCTTATATAGAGCTGTCCATAAGAAAGCATGGAAAAGTCATAGACAGACCAGCAATCTTTATAGTTATTCTTTGCATCTTGTAAAAAGTTTAGAATACTAGTTTAAAAACATTCCTCAGTGTTCCACAACCTTTGAAAAGAAATAGAACAGAATCAATTTTACTAGCTCCTGATTTCTTTTCAATTCAATTTTATTATCCCCTCATTATATATTTTTTCAACTCAAAAAAGGCTTTTACCAGAACCGACTTGCACTGGTTTTTAATGAATTACGGAGTCAGCATCACCTTTTATACCGTCTAGCCAACTCGATGTTTCAATTTGACCCTAGGAACAGAATTCTCAACGGTAAAAGATGAAATTTTAGATTCAAAATATACCTTTACTGGGCCCTTATGATCCTTTAAGATGCAACCGTCTACATATTTTGCTCTCAACCAAATGTACTAATTTACCCCTGAGAATCTAGTGACATGACTGCAAAATGATAGGAAAATGTTATTTATAACCCAATTCAAATCCAATTTGATTTGCCCTACTCAATCAAATTTGGGTCAAAATCCATTTGTACTCTATAACAAACTCAGTATCATGCTTTAAATTGCTTTAGTTGACTAGGAAGTACAGGAAATGATCCCAGCTTCCTTCATAAACATCACATTGCCTATAAATTTTGCAGTAAAATTTTTTTTCCCGATGCAAAATATAAGCACCCGGGATCAAAATTATGCCCAACACCGTAGAAACTTCGTTAGAAATGATTTATGGTGACTTCAAAAACCCCGATGAGAAAATCATTTTTCTAACTACTGTAGCTATGAACAGAATTTTGTCCCATCCAAAAAGTCAGAATCCATGGTGTGATGACCGAGAATGGCATATGGTGACTCCAGATGACTTCTAATGTCCATCTGCCATTGCTAACAATCTAGCAAGTGAGGATTTTCTCCAATGCAGCATTCGTTCAAAAGGTTCAAAATTTTGGCCCATAATTCGGAAAATGAGTACAAAGGACTAGGAATGACAACTAGTGACCCCTGGATAACCTCAAACATAGACTTGGTTTGGCCTGTTACATTTGATGCAAAAAAAACGTATTCACATACTTCATATCAGTATCCTTGATTCAAAATCGTGGGCTGAGAATTTGATGACCTCCGGTGACCTCAAATGGCCTCTGAGGTCAACCTCACATTGCTAATTACGTTTCCCATGAAAACACTCCCATTGCACATGACTTTCTTGATTTATTGCTTTACCTGCAAGTAATTTTATACGCTCAAAACTGCGATAAAACCTTAGAAAACTATTTCAAGATGATTAAAAGTGACCCTGAATGTCCTCAGAGAGTTTTTGTCACACGGATTGCACTATGGTTAATTTCAGCATTATTGGTACAAAATTGTGAACGACAAATCTGAAATTTAGCTAGAAATAACCATGAAATTACCTCTGTCCGCCACGAATTAATGATCAAGCCAACCTTTGCTCGCCTATGTGGTCAGATGACCTGTCTCCAGTTCACCTGTCTAATAATTGGTTCGAAGGCCTCGTTGTCTTAGAGGAGAGACACAAATGTTTTGTAAATAGACATACATTTCTGGGAGGTGGTCCAATTGTAATTTGATAAGTTTAACATCTTCCCTCACTCGATGTATTGAAAAAAACGGTGCAAGAATGGGGGCTGGAGATGTTAAAAAATTAAGGAAAAATATATACATAAATACAGGAATGGATTGTCACGTTAAAATGTTATTTGCACGCTGTTCATCTAACCTCGAGTGGGTGACAGTGTTATACTCAATAAATGGAAAAGCAGTTCTTTGAAATGAAGAAAATTTAATTAATATTCTTTTTTTGTTGAGATATATTAAATTATTATTATTATATATGTTCACAGTTACCAACATCGTGTGGGTGAGGGTTTTAAATTTTACAATTGAGACCACCATCCCTGAATAGAGCTAAAAATAGTCAATTAGTCTATTATTTTCAAATAAATAAACCATGTGAAAAGTAAATGAATACAACTCGAACATTTTAACTCAAATAAAATATTTTTCCTAGTTCAATCACAATCTCTACAATTAGAACCACATCTCATACCTCGTGCTGAAAATTCAAAGAATAATGGGCGAATAGTGTATTAATTCCAAATACAAAAAGAACACATCTATATTGAGTAAATGCTTTTTTGGAAAGAAGATGAATCAAAAACAGTTTTTTACCGTTCAATCAGAAATGAGATTTTGCGACGCTTTGTAGAATTACCCCATTTTCTGACATCCATTTACATTACATAGGCATATACTCACACGACAGGTATTATTTTAGTATGTGTACGGTGAAATAGACGCTTACCAAATAGCAAACCCCTGTGGTATTCTTTCAGAGTAGGCTGTGCTTTGGGAGCTACTATATTCAGAGATTTATGTGTCCTTAATAGAGAGTAATGTTCAGATATCTCAACTCACCTTTTGTAGTGAGTTCGATCTTTTAAAGACGCACGCCCCCATTAATGGTTTCCTAAATATAGTTTTTTTTTAAATCATAGTTTTATCTTTTTGATGTTGGACTGTGGACTTTTTTTGTGATTTTAATAGCATAATTAAAGGCTTTAACTTCTATTATGCTAATTATCATACGTTGTCCAGTTGGACTATTTTCTCCAACTTCGTCTACCTGAACCATATGCAATGATTGAACTATCGCATGTATTATACATCAAACAAGAACATATAATTCCATCTATTTGATAAATGTGTTGTTATAGAGAAGCACTTTTCTTCTGGACTACATACCTAAAATTGTTTGAGAATCACTGATCAAGTATAAGAACATTACACGGAGTCAAAAATCTCCGTTTGAATGGCGTATAGTAGCAAATGCATGCTTCAATCTGATCCATCGATTTATCTGTTATTGCTGTCAAATTATTCTCTCTCTTGTGTAACTCATGGGCCAGTTTTGACGGCGTCTCTTAGCTTCTGTTGGGTTCTCTTTACGTGTGCCACCATTGCAATTTCGGCTGTTTCTACTCCCTCAATCAAACTCGGTTGCGTCGAATTTTCTATGCCTCTTGAACTGAGCCCCATCCATCTTTCAGTCTTAACTTTTAATGCCACGTGAAGGTTGAATGTTCCCTCTCTTTAACTGACCGGATGAACGACGTCGTGCTAAATGTACTGTCACTGGAATAATCATTATATTCTAACTCAGGGGTGAAAGACACCTGCCGTGGAATGATGTATAGCAAATTAATCGCATGGACTATTATTCAGTTCTTACTCGTGGAATGCGTTTGTTCGTTGCCTTTTTTTTTTTAAATTCAATTTTTTACATTCTGAGAGTGAAGAATTTCCAAATGGTATTGCATCTTATCCTATTTAAAGTAAATAGATATATGTTTCTCAATATTTTTTTTAATGTTTCTGAGTCCTTGATAACGGCGACATCTCTTCGAGAATTTAGACTAATTCCGAAGTACATATTCAAACGAGTACATAATACTGCTCGTGCAGCTGGTAATGTCTATGATCTGTTTGGAGTGAGCACTACCACAGTGCAAATTGTTCAGCGTTGATCCAATAGGATCAGGTCTAGAAATCTAAATAAGAATAATAAATTTCGAAAGAAGCTCAAACCTATACTTAATGTTGAAAATTTATCGACTGTATTGGCTTACTCCTAATCAATGGTTTGAGCACTTTCCCAAGCCTTTAAAGCTTCAAGAGCGACCGTATCACACCATTCAAAAGCTAAAATAAAAGGTGGAATCATTGGGGTGAAATCGGTCCCTCTTAAACTGAATGGAATTTTTTTCTTTGGCAGTGCTACACTAAAACTGAAGCTGATTGTGTCTAAGAGAATTGCAGTTTGCAGTCTAACATTAATGTCCCACGGATTATCATCTTATCAAATAATTGGAATTTCATATCCGAAATAAAATGTTGCAAACAGGGAAGCCATAATTAATGCATTCACTAAATAATTGACCACTGAACATCGGGAATATTAAAATTAAAGGATTATCGAAGAAAATTTATTGCTTTGAACATGTATTTTGATTAAATATTCACCACTTATTGTTGTTTATATGACCTTTTATCTCGATATTCAAGAAACAATAATTCATCTCTAACATGCTATTATATGATAGCTCTTTTCAATAATGCTTACCTATATTTCATTATAAATGATCATCCATTTGCCTTTATCTATAATGCACAACGTCCAGATAGAATGTCATGATTTAGTAAAATATACCACGGATAAAAAAATGCATAATTTGCTCTGTATAATCGAATAGTTTTTCTCATGCAAAATATTTCTGTTTGTTAATCGAAGAAAAAACAAAAAAGTGAGTGGGTAACGGTAAGAAGTAATCTTCAACTGTGGTCATTTTTTCGTTGTACCTCATTTCTAGTTGGTGCACTGTCACTAGGTATGCATTGATTAGAGTGATCAAAATCTTGAATGAATTTTACCGATACCATTGATTATCCAAATAGATAGTACATAGTAATGCCCAACAAAGAAACAAAAACTCCCCTTCAACGCACATCGCAAAAATTGTTTGATTCATTGTCTGCAAATTCTTAAAAATGCCCAGCAATCATGGCTATTAATTAGGGACACAACCAACCATTACACAACGGTAATCAAATAGTAGTGACTTTAAGGCGTCGGCATCTCAGTAGGCTGGACTCATCAACGGATTGGATCTTGTCAGATTAGGGTTTATTTACACATTCAGAGGATCAGCAGTAGCATTGAATCCGAATTAGATATGCTTTTAATTGGCCACTCCTGCCCGAGATGGCACGATGGTTTATATATATATATATATATATATATATATATATATATATATATATATATATATATATATGAAATTATTTGTTTCAAATAGACAGACACGCCCAAAAGAGATTGTTGAATGCACTGAATGGCTTCTAGAAATGAAGTACGAATTTTGACATAAGAATCACAGACCCAGCTAGTTTCCAAGCTTAATATTGTATATATCAAATGTGCTGTGTCAATTTTTATACTTTTTCCCTCCTGTCTATCTTGAAAATAGTACTTGAATGTCTTACATTAATCTGATCTTGAGTACCAACACAATTAGGAAACACGCAACTACCTCAGCCTCGACATTTGTTTTGTATAAGCATTACTGTTATATCTCCTAAAGTTTGTAAGCACTGTCTCAATCATCTTTTGTAATGGAAAAGTCTTTACCTAGACGGATCGAATCATAGAGGTCAACTACACACGTTGAACCAGGAGAGCAAAACAAAATAAATTATCAATGCTAATATAACCCAATGTATAGCAATGATTTATACGTTGGGCTCACTAGATTATTCGTTAGTGAAGTAAATCCTCACGGGATGTCATGCTTTTGTTAATATGTGTGAGATAATCAAAAGTTCCAGTTATTGTGGAGTAAAGATGTCTCTCGGTGAGGTAATAATTATCAAGCTAACCAAGATGACTTGCTTCTCTAGAGAGTTCAATCAAACAGCGTAACTAAAACAAAAACTAAGGTGAGTTTGGTAGGCCCCAACAGTTCATTAATATGTGGTACTAAGGCATTCCTTGCCAGCGTTTTCATCGGTGTTGAAGACAGCAAAAAAGCAACAATTCAAATTTTAATCTTTGAGACATTTAGGATTTCTCCACTTATAAGATTATCACAAGGAAATAGCCCAACCAACTTTTCCTACGCCTACCATTCAGGCTTTGAGTTATTAGATACCGAGGAATTGCTTTATTGTGATCATTTTGGGGCCGGGTTTTGAGATAACAATGACTGCTTAGTAACATCACATAGCATAAAGCATAGTACTATTCATAATTATTGCTGATAATAGAAATTCAATGGTATACACATTAACTTGACTGTTGTTCACCGTTTTACGATAACAAATGATCATAATTAGAAAATGTAAAATAAAACTGTCATTAACACTGTCAAAGTTGGTTTCATCAGTTTTCAAGTCAGTCTGGTTGGTTATGTAAGTATGCATATATGTATCACTCATACTGGCCGCCTCTAAGGAGCTACGGGGCTGAGAATTCAGACATTTAATCCTTACTATGTATACAAAAACATTAATTTTTTACATTCCCCTCATTGTAGATTTTTATTTTGAATCAAGTTTACTATGTAAATTTACACTAAATCGATCCCTTAGTTTGTACCCACTTGTCTGTTTCTTTTTTCTTTCAATCCAGACTGATTACAGCTCAATAAAGACGAAAGACCTCATTTTTCCATTGATCACCCCTCCTTCCAATACTTTAATTGATCAATGCAACACGGCGTGCTCACAAACAGTTTTACTTGAGTTATCAACTGGAGTTGTTGTTGTCATTATTATTATTATTATTATTATTATTATTATTATTATTATTATTATTATTGTTGTTGTTGTTGTTGTTGTTGTTGTTGTTGTTGTTGTTGTTGTTTTTGTTGTTTGTAATCTCACATCAGTTGCCTGGTGGTAACCGCTGGAGTTTGAGTGACAGCAAGTCTCCTCAAGTCTCCAGCCCTTCTCTCCTAGTACTCATAGGTCGCAGTAATACTGCGGTTTACAGTTTCTCACCGGTTGCCCAGTGGTCATTGCTGAAGGCTGAATTATACTAAATCTCGTCAGGTCTTCAGCCAACGTTTCCTCTCTCTTTCGCCGATCATGTCAGTGCTTCAATTGGCAATTCCACTTTCATTTCCCTTCCTCTATTGGGTCACTGTTGATAATTAACGTTACGGTTTTAATATTTCCAGCACTTTCCTCAGTATCCGTGCAGTTCCTAGTAGTGCTGTGGTCTGTACAGTCTCAATCCTTCCCCTTATCCTGATCTCCTCCAGTCTAGCTCTCAGTGCCTTTGGGACAGTTCCCAGTGCACCCACTATGACCGGCACTACCCTGGCTTTTACGTTCCACATCTTCCTCAGTTCTTTCGCCAGGTCCTGGTATTTTTCCAGTTTTTCACCCTCCTTCCTCTTTACTCTATGGTCTGCAGTCACAGCAATGTCTACTATTTGACTGGTCTTCCTCTTCTTGTCTACAATTATTAAGTAGAGTAGTTTGTGGTTGTCATTCTCCTGGACTGCCTCTGGTTTGTGCTGATACCACTTTCCCTCATGGTTGAATCCCATTCGCTTACCTAGTTCCCAGTGATCCTCGTTGCCACTCCATCGTGTCTATTCTTGTATATCTCTTTCGCAGCACAGGCGACACTTGCTGTTTGTTTGTGTTCTGTCGATTTTTGTTTTTATATAATTTGTCCTGATGCTTTTGTTTTGAGCTGCCATGATGAGCGACTCCGTTTCTCTCTTCAGGTTTCCTTTTCGTAATCATGTCCATGATTTCTCGTCTACTACATCTTGTATCTGCCTTTTAGACACTCTATACAATTTTTCCTTTTCCCATCTTTCTTTTCTTATTTGCTATGCTGTTCCGTTGTTTTTCTACTTCGTTGTTTGTTGTGCTGTCTCGTGCACTCTTTATGATTTCTTCGCTATTAGTCTGTACATATCTCTCAAGATCTGTTTTAGCTCTCTGGACACAGTCTCCTATTATTATTATTATTATTATTATTATTATTATTATTATTATTATTATTATTATTATTATTATTATTATTATTATTATTATTATTTTGATTTATGCTCTTTAAAATCCATTGGCGTTACCATTAACTTGAGGCAAAAGAAGTTTAAAGCAATGAGCATTTGTGTTTGTGTTTGTTTTGCCCTTTCATTTGCGTGTTGCAGTTATCTTCTCTTTTGTGTTGTACTTCACAGAAGTAAACACCAGATGATAGGTCATAGAAGTATAATTAGGGGTGGGAACCATTTTCAAAAATATCTATTTTGAAGCTCAGTTTCAGCGAACTTAAGTCTTGAAGGGCAAGTATAGAATCCTTTAATTTTGCTTTCAATACGCTGATCCGGAGCCACTGGTGGAGGCTTATTCCTGTTTTACATCAGCATCTTCACATCCGTGGGCGTATTGTCCATTGTAATTCACGCTGTGTAAGGCCCCGTTCTTTTGCATGTTGCCTCATCGTTTTCAATATCATATTCTGTGTTTACTCCAAACTGTTCATATCTAGTTCTCTAATAAACTGTCCAATTTTTTTCTAATTATTGGATCAACTTTTTGTGTTTTCATGTCCTTTAACTAGTTTTAACATCCAGTCCCAAGTTATTTTGAAGAGCTGGCGTAATCTTATTGTTGCATTTATGTTCAACAATGTGAATTTTATTTCTCCCATCATTGTTACTCTTTAGCAAACAGAGACGATCAATGTCAGTTTTAGGCCGTGGATTCTATGGCTCGTTAGTAGTTCTACTATTTCTCATTTGTTTAAAAAGCTAGATCCCAACAGAACGTATTAAAACCACATGTTACAACAGGTGTTGTAACTGCGTCAATGGCTTTTACTCTATTTGCTTTTAAATTCGGCTTGGTTCGCAGTACTGTACGCACTCTTCTGAAGCACTCAATTTCTACATTTTCCGTAATACCGGCATGTTGGATTTTATTTCTTCCAATGAGCACTAAAAAATTTACACACCACTCTTAGTTTTTGTTCTTTTATTCCTGTTTTCATGTCAAGTTCCATGAAATTGATTCCCACTAGCCTACTTCTTTTGGGTGTAGCCCTGGAATACCTATTCAGGCCAAACTCCATTCTTACGACACCATTAAAGGATTTGAGAATTAAAAAACCCTCAAGTCTACTGTCATCTTTGCCACACAGTTTCAGGTAATCCATGCAAAATAGGTGGCTGATAACACTGTCTCAACTTGTATCCATATCCAGATTTATTTAGCTTAATTGATCGAGGTGTGATACTGGAAAGCAGATGGGTAGCAGGAGAGAATTAGTGCCCTCGGGATATGCTGATATCCGTGGGTGTTATGATCCCGTTTGAATGAGACAGGAAGAGGTCAGTGTTGCATTGTGACATACGCAGCAAGAAGTTTATCATCACTGGAGACTTCAAAAGCTTTCATTATCCATGGATGGGGATCAGTATCGGACATTTTTTTTTTCTGAAGTCCATCAATGTGGCAAGTTTCCTGGATCATGCAGTTTATCCAGAGTTGGTTCCTACGTATGTTAGATCCTCTCTGACAGTTTTTCCCTCCTTTTGGGTCGTTTTCTTTCATGTAAGCTTATGTTCTCTCTGTCGATATTGATTTTTTCAAGTAGTACAGAGACATGAGAAGTGTCAATTATCTTTAGGATTACATGCATCTTTTGTTTTAGGTAGAAGGTATGTTACACCTCTATCAATCGATCAGGGTTTATCTTTATGTGAGTTCAGTATATGATTTTACTGCCTCAGATTGTTATCAAGACTGCATGTAAGCAAGAAAAACCAGAGATTGGGCACCCTGCCAATGCCAGGTGATTTCTGAATGTGTGACTTTTAGCGCCCGTTCCAGTCCAGAAATCAAAATATCATGTCACTTCTGTCTTTGCAACGCTGTATTTTTTTTCCAGTCCACCTTCGGTGTATACTACATGTCCATGTTTTTTTCATCATATTGTTCTAGATACTTTCCCAAATGTCCTTCATTTGGTTTTCAATTAGTGCATCATTTAATGTTATCTCTTTTTTTTTTTTGACTCTTTCTCTGTAGAATCTTTTTCCTCAGTTTAGAATATTCTACATTGTTTATAAAATCTAGTCCTGTTTTCATTGTTAAGACCTTTATCTGTAATTTCTGTTTTAATCTCTTTTTGATGGATGGTATGTAGTTTTGGTTTTCAATTTTTTTTTCTTCATCTATCTGGCTTTCGTAGTGTTAACATTTTCAGCGGCTCATCCATTATCGGAACTTTCCTAGCATCATTTCGATACCTTTTTCAATTTGTTTCCCATCATATTTTTTTCTATGTGTATTTGGTTTTATCTCTTTGTTTTCTCTCATTTTTTAAGGATATAGATTCTAGCACTTTTGCTGATGCATATATTAATTCATTGAGTTCAGTAAGATCCAGCTTCAGATCTCCTAGAATGTCCTTTGCAAAAATATTCCTTGTTGTTACTTGCTTTATTCATTATGTTTGTTCATAGCTACTTTCTCTAGTGATATTCCATCCTCCGTGCTAACACATTTAACCTTCGTCGGCACATATATTATCAATCACCGTTACCCATAACGCTGGTTTAGTCACTGTTGTATCTATGTCTCCATGTAACCAGATTTCAACGAAGCCTAACTGTTCATAGTGAAAACTTATATGTTGACTCTTATACTTCCCTCAATGAGTAAGATGCATGTAAACTTTCAGTTCTCTCCCGAAATGGGGTTTCAGTGGGTGGTTTGATTTTATATATAAGTTCATGCTAGATTGGTCCCTCAATTTGAATTCACCCTTGTTTTTTGAAAATGTGGACAATTTAGTGTCCAACAAAAGGCTCTTCCCTCTTTGGAAAATACTCGGATATTGACATTTGAATAACAACTAATTATCTCATTTACATTTGCACAACATACGCTTGATCCGCTCAAGCCCCCTTTATTCCTTCCAGTTTTTGTTGCTCGTCTGCAATTTCATCCAATTGTTATACAAACATGGATGAGACTCACATGCAAAATTTTCTTACCCTCTGTAAATAACGAATTCTCCGCTCCCTTTGTTTGTTCTTGCCCTCTTAATAAATCATCATACATCTCTTTCTTGCCTTCCCTTGTTTTGCCCCCGAAGTAAACTAATTGAAATCCCTTTCGCCCCAGTTCATTTCAAAAGAAAATATTTCAGATGAAATAAATGATATTCGGATTGACTTATACAAACGGAGGAGAAACTATTTGAAATGAAAATGAAGTACGATTTTGATTTCCATAATCTATATTATATCTCCCTCTGATGAACTAAAATAGGAATCAGTATAGTACGGAATGTCACTTGTTGTTTCATTTGTTTGCTTAATGAAAGCCTTTGAATAGGAATCCTCAAAGTGATTGATACATAAGTACAGATATATTTCAGAGTTATGAGATATATCAACCAGCATGGCAGCTTCTTTATCTAACTAGAAAAGGGAGTAAATGAAAACTGTATAGTTTGCCTTGAAATGATTTTCCAGAAAGTAAACAGAACAAATAAAAGAATCAGAATTGAATGCAAAGACTTGAGAAATCTCAGGTTTGCAGACAACATTGCTTTTTTGCCAAAAACCTTCATGTATTCCTGATTATGTTCAACGAACTGAATAGAGAAAGTAGATCTTCACATTCAATAAAACCAATATCATTAGTAAATAATAGATTAGGGACAAATACACAACAATCTAGATTGAAAATGCTGAGTTACTTAAGGCAGAGTATCGTTAAAATCTTTTTTTTTAAGAAATCAAGCGAAAAAAACAAATTAGTTTGGTAAAGTTTCGCCAGAGCAAGATCAACATTACAAAACCAAGATATTCCATTTTTTCAAAAAAGTTTCACAGATCATTTTACATCCCATGTTAGGAACAATGCATAATTCTATGCAGAGGGACTACATTTTTTTGTCATAAGTTGTAACTACTGGATAATCCCATACAGCAAGACTTCATCATTTTCAACATAATGTTATAATCAAATTATCCTCTAGATAATAACCTATAGATTGGAAGCATGGAACCTAACTAAAATACTGACCCTCAAACTGAGACCCATACGATATGCGCAAGAGTGGAACAAGCTTACCAACGCATGGGCAGACGAAAAGACAACGCAGTATATTACAGCAAAACAAGAGCCAGAGATATCATCAAATCCATTTGAAATGACTATGAGCAAGCCATCTTGTAAGAATATTAGACAACCGCTGGATATCATCACTCAAAATTAGGATCCCAATGTGGATTACATCAGATGAAAGATGTAAGGCAGGTTGAAGGTAAGATGACATGTCCATTCAGGCAAGGTCAGGGGGAATTGACACCGTGAAGCCGAGGATTGAGAGGTTTGGTTTATCGTTGGGAAGATATGTCCAATATCATGAGATATTATAATATCATTTTATTTTCTCCATCCAGTACTTCATAGTCGTTTGCAGTCCAATTCTATAAAAAAATTAGCGCTTCCCATCTAGTTCATTGTTGTAACTATTGGGATATTTTCATTTAGTGAAACCTCATAATTTTAAATCCTCTGCTATAACTATTAAGCTGGTTCCCATGCACTAAGATATCATCAATTCAGTTCAATGTGATAACCATTGACGTATCATCATGCAAGACATCTTCATCATTCTCTGTCCAATATAATCATTTAATTAGAAATACGTTTTTTTTTCTGAAATAATCCTTATTCTTTCAAGAAAGAAGGGGAAAGGAATCGAGGTAATTTGCTGAAAGTATTGAAAAAAAGAGTGAGAGTAACAGAAACAAAGTAGTTTGATTAGAGAGTAGGGAAAAAGCGTGGAAAAAAAGAAGTTTGATAGGATAGTTCACTCTGGGTTCAGGATTAGAACTATTTTGATTTATAGTCGACATTGTTCCTATAGAAAATGTTTGACCTTTAAAAGTGAAAAGTACCTCCTGAGTGTTGACCCTTCAAGTGAAAAAAAAAAACTCCCGTCTATTTTGACCCCAAACGTGAACAAGTCTGGTCTCTCAATCTTGTCCCAAATTGAAATAAAAAAGTAAAATTTGAATTCGAGCCCCAAAGTTGAGAACATATCTCTTAGATTTTGACCCTTGGAAGGGAAAAAATTTCCATTTTTTCCTGCCCCCTAAAATTTGGACCGATCACGAACCTTGAAATGTTATAAATCATTTAGATTTCGTTCATTGTAGGAATGCCATTTCCTTTTGTTGCACTGGTCGACAGGAGAGGAACATAGAGACAGGATTTGACAAATGAATATGTTGATTACATGATTTTAAGTTCTCTGGAGAAAATGAGTAATACTTCAAATATCATAAAAAATGTTTTCATTTATTCATCGTGAAATCTAAATTCAAATTTCATAGTTATAAAAAATACTTTTTTTGCAACAGGGGTTCGTCCGTCTGGTTTAGTTATCTTGGAACAAAATTTTTCTTTCCTTCCTCTCTTTTGTTCTCATCTCTATCTTTCCCTTCTCTATCCTTCTTTCTTTTTTCCGAACTTCCTTCTTTCTTGCTCTCTTTTCCCTTTCTATTTTCTCGAACTAATCTGTGACAATTCATTTTTACAATATTCTCTCATTTTCTGTTCTTGCCTTAGTTCTTTCTCTTTTTCTCCGTCTCTTTCCCTATCTCTCTATTGCACTGTTCCCTACTAACTTATGGGACGGCAGCGAATGTTATACTCAGGTATTGGTAGCATTTAACCATACACATGTATATATATATGTATGCATATAGGTTTACTTCTAGTCATACTGTTCATAGTGCAATGTTTTTCGCAAACACTCCCCTCAATATGCTGGGAAAATGTTTTTGAAAAATACTTTTGGAGACCCCCCCCCAAATACCGTTCTATGGGTGGTTCTATTAATAACTGTTATATTAACTTAGTCCTTCAGTTTCTCTCCAGCAGCTTTCACACTTGATTATTTTTAATTATTATTTCTTAGTGATCACTAACCAAATAAAAGTTGAAAGAAGTAACTGATCGATTGACCATACCTTTTTTCATAGTTCATGACATTGGTCATCAAGAGGTTGAAAAAAGGCAGCTTTACATCTGCTGTGTATGTAACTGACGTTGTTTTTGCTGTTAATCTCCATTACTTGGAAGTAACCAGTCCGGACGTGCTTTAAGATATTTGTGTGTTTGGACACACATACACAATCACACACACAAACACAAACACAGTCATGTACACACATATGTATGTATGTATGTATGTACGTATGCATGTATGTATGTATGAATTTATCTGTTGTATGTCCTACTGTTGTTCTAATACTTTTTACTTGAATATTCAGTTCTATTCTGACTTTTCATTTGATTCCAAGCATTTCTGCGTCTGAAAGCCTCTCATTCTTCAGTATGTCACTCTGAACGTTAGGGAACTTGTTTTCAGTGCTATGAGCAATGGTTATTTGCAAAACAGAGGCAGAAACTTCAGGAACACGGATAGGTTAAGACAATTACCAGGGTTGATTCTCTCCTCATATGGTTGACTCACAGAGGACTTCTCGTCTAGACATTGAAGCTAAGTATTCTTTCACATTTGTTGACTTAGATCTTGGGTTATGCCGAATATGCTGGAAGGACATGCTGTCAGCAATACGAGTTTTCACGTACCTCTTTAATTCCTGTATACGAGAACAATGATATCGATACGTCATTTTCAAATTATTATTACTATTATTATTATTATCATTCTTCTTCTTCTTCTTCTTCTTCTTCTTCTTCTTCTTCTTATTATTATTATTATTATTATTATTATTATTATTATTATCATTCGTAGTAGTAGTAGTAATAGTAGTAGTAATAATAGTAGTAGTAGTAGTAGTAGTAGTAGTAGTAGTAGTAGTAGTAGTAGTAAACAAAAACGGCACGAAAACTCATTGATCAGTGACAGGAAATAGTCGTGAAAAATTGTGAGGATGAAAAACTGGGGGAAAGGCAGGGCTGAGCATAATATGGAGTAGATTATATAAAGGCATATGATATACAATCCACGAATCTTAAAATCTTCAAAGGTGTATAATGTAGCAGGTAAGTTCGTAAAAATCTTTGTTTCTACTGTACGAAGAGCTGGTGAACGAACCTAACATCCGGCAAAGAAGAATTGTCCCTAGAAAACATAAAGACAGGTTTTCTTTGGCGATGATAATCTGTCACTCTTATCATCTGTGATGCCACTGAATCACCATGTCCAGCTCTTTAAGACTCGTTGTTAGACATAGACCCCCTTATTTTTGCCAGACCCCATCAAAATGAGCGTCTCGGAGCCAATACTTTCTGAGCCTGTCTAGTTTGCTAAGTGATCCTTTATTTCACTGGCTGTATTTTCGCGTATGATCCCCGGGGATCAACGATGTGACAACCCAGATGTTCAGATGTCCAGCCATTGCCATTTGAGTTTTTTGATTGTTTCTATGATATCTCTGACCCTTATCTCTTTTTTTGACATACTGTGATCTTTCTATGGGGAATTGAGCATGATTCTCTTGTTCACGTCGCATGCTTCTCAGATTAAGAGGTAATCTTTTGTTCCGATGTTTCAGTTTCATAGACTATTCGTGAAGATGCATTAGTTGTATACATCTCTTCTTAGGGTTAATGGGATTTTCTTGTTCTTGAAGATTGAGCTGACTCTACAGGAAACTTGCAAACCGGTGATGCTACACCCGATTTCTTCTTTTGAGGATTTCATAGATATTCGTTATCCAAAGTATATGTCAGAATGACCTTTCTCTAACTCTTCATTTTTATTCTGATTGTTAAGTCTCTGTCCTGTACGTGTCTGTTGTACTTGGTATTCAATTTACTGCAGTTCATGTGAAGGCCTACTTCCTTATTCTCTTCATTCAGTTCGTCTAGCATTCTTTGGTGATCATGGACATTCTCAGCAAAGAGGACGATGCTGTCAGCAAACCTTGGGCTTCTGTTCATGGATAATTCGTGGCAGCAACAAAAATGAACTCGGAAGGCTGATATATACACTTAGGATTTTTACCAGGGACATTGAAATCGATTTGAGGATCAACAAGTGGGCACATGTCACAATGAAAACGAGAAAACTTTGTATATGTAGACATAATGGGTGTGATATTGTGAGAGATAACACAAAAACTCTTCAAAAGTCTAAAAATACCAGGGTATTTCAGACGTAAATGAAGTAACGCATCGTGAAATGAAGATTACAATAATGAAAGAGTATTATTGCAGAGTTATATAGATAGCATCTGCTGAATAGAATGTCAGATACACGATTATAGCAATAAACTCCAGACTTGAAAAGATACTGAGCAGGGATATTAAATAGACTGAGGGAAGATTTGAGAATTTTTGAGATGAAAAAAAAACCGGGAAAATCCTAAGCATGAACAGAATATATCACCAGTAATGATGTTTCCAGATTATGCATACCCCAATAAAGGAGTAAGGGAAAACATCGTTCAGTATTGAAGATTATGTTGACAACGAAAGAAAGAAGGTTGTTAGTATATCTCCAGCACGACGGCATTTGTGAGTGAGAGAGGACCATGCTTGTGGCAAATGAGTTTTTCAAAGGAAGGAAAAGATAGAATCGGAGCACTTCAAGAGAAGTGGGTGCAAGTAAGATACATAGTAAATTATTGTTGGACACACGATGCATTTGATGCGAAGATTCATGAGATATCTAGATTTAAGATAGGATATTTCAGAAAATTAATTGTGAGCTAGATTTTGCAATGTAAGATCAAGCCGAGAGAACCAACTTGATTAAGAAAAACATTGATAAAAATGTATATCGGAAAAAAATATGAATTGTGTGGAGAAATAGGTGAATCAGAGGGAGATTTGTCTACAGGATGTGAAATAAACTGGCCCGTAAGCATATAAACAACACCATGATAATATAGCACTTTACGTGCTATAACCAAAAACCCAGAAGCGTAATGGAAAATGATAGAGCAAAGATTGTGCGACTTTAGCATCCAACCAAATTATGTGATAGAACACAGGAGACCTGATATAGTGATAGCACACAAACACAGTAAGAAATGCCTGATAATAGATATTGCTCTTCCCGGGGACAAAAGAGAAGAATCTGACTAGGAACGAAATATCACAGTTATTGAAAGGGAGAAAAAAAATGTGGCGGTGTGAAAGCACCCCCTTTCGTAAGTCTTATTTTGCACTGATCAAAGTGAATGTTGAATCAATTATTGCGTGTCTAAATTTGTACAAAATATTTAAATAGTTTCAACAGGTTGAATCTGTAATTGAATGGAAATATCTCCACACTATAAATGCGTAAGGGTGGAATTTGACTAAGAGAGATTAATGTCTCCATTTACTAGGAGAAAAAGAATGAGTCTGGAGAAGGCCCTCTGCCCCTCCCTCCTGTACAATTGTTGGCCCGCCGAGGAATTAAAGCTTCTTCATTTGTTGGAAACTTCAGCATCAAAAGAGATAGGGGATTGGGATATTCACAGACTGTAATACTCTTGCAACTAAATATGTATCTGAATATAAAAGCACAAGTTCCAGTCTAAGGAACACAGTGCCCGGCAGGAAGAATCTCTGTAATCAACCACGTAACAGGAGAATCAACCCTAACAACCATCCAATCATATCTTTATTCTTGAAACGTCTGCGTGTATTCTGCAGATAAATATCACCCATGACACTAAGATTCGTATTGGATCATTGTATCCAAGAATGTTGGCATAAACTATGGCATATTCCAAAAGGGATTCATTCTCACCCTGCTTTTCGGTATTTCACTAATTTGTTCATCCACTGAGTTAAACAAAACTTGACATGGATACAAGGTGAGGGTGTCACCTAATCTATATGAATGATCTCAAACCATATGACAAGGATAACTATGAGTGTGAAAGTTTTTTAAAGGCAGTTGAGCATTTTTAGCATTTTGCCTGAATTGGTAGCTAAGGCCACGATCAAAAGAAGGAGGGTTGTAAAAACTAACTCCATAAAATTAGGTATTGAAACAGCATTAGAAAAAGTAAACAAGAAGAGGTATATAAGTAACCAGACACTAATGGAGGAAGTGGAATCCAACATACCAGTATGGAAGAGAAAGTAAGGGAAGAGTGAACAGTACTTAAAACTGTCCTTCTTTTTTCCTTAATAGAGTGAAAGCCATTAATGCACTCGCTATCCTTTTGGTAACATATAGTTTTATTATGATTGAAATCGAGATAGGATTTGAAAATTACACACAAAATACGGAAACTACTGACGTGTCACAGAATGACTCAACTTGAAGCTGACATTAGTCGTTTCTATTTTCCACGAAGTGATAGAGATAGGAAGCTGGTACAACTTGAACTTAACAGCAAAACAGCGACAATAGGATTACGCAAGTACTTTGAAATTACCGAGGATTAAACGTTGAGGAACAAAAAGTTGCGCTCAACAGTAAAAGAGAGGTAAAGTTTGCAATAGAACTAGATATGAACTTGGGCAGAGGGGAGTATTCAAAGAATATTGATGAGAAAAATAGATACCATGCAAAACGACAGAACTATAAACGGCTTGTATTTTTACATGATGACTGAAACATCTGCCTGGACAATCGATCCTCTGAAACACAGATGCCAATGTAGATCGGAAAAAAGACATCTATTAGCGGCTCCAGATCAATGGATTGAAAGCAGAATCTGAGGGGTTGTTCCTAGCTGCTTAAAACCAAGTTTTTCCCGATCGGAACTTTCAAGCAAATATCATAAAAATAGCGCTGACCCAATATATCCATTGGAAATTATGCAAGTGGACTGACCATCAACTCAATACCTGAAAAACAGGATGCAACAATACTATGGAACTTCGCACTAAATACCAAACAGACCATCGAACCAAATAAGCTTGACATATAAGTAACGGGTCGTCATTAAAGAACTCTCTTTTCATTTGACATTATTTTACCTCCTGACTAAGATATCGCAGAGAAAGAACTCGTTGAACTAGGTTAGTACAAAAAATCGCGATACGATGAAGAGACGCAAATTGCCCCTGTTATATTCGGGGCACTACGGAAGGGCAATTGTATTCTAGTGTTATGTGGAAAAACAAATTAACGAGCTGCATTGCAAAAGAGCAAACTATTATACCCACAAAGGACTTCAATACACAAAAACAAAGCTTCAATACACAAAATAAACCTTGAGTGGGAAGACAAAAAAATGGACATCAACCTCATTTCATCCTAATTTGTTCGCAATGCCTCGGCAATACATTGTGAAATAATCAGCAACCAACCGGTTCCCGAGTTTCAGCTAAAGATGCAAAAATCTTTAAAAAAAACAGCCGAATGACAAGGGATATCAATATTAAAAAAACACCAAGAAAATAAATTTGAACGCAGTCAATATCCACTTTGCACCCAAGACGCCGACGTAGGTAATACTATAACCCACCTGTGGCTACGAAATCCACGTTAAAAGCCTAAATAGAAGTCTTGCAGCCAAAGAGCAAAACCTTTCTAACAGGTACTATGTAGTATACATTATGAAAGAACGGTGCAAACTCAAACTGCAGGTTCTGTGACAATGCAGCCGAGACTGTATCACATGTGTAGGTTCTAATTTGGACCTCAATGGGTACAGATTTCAACAGGATAGAGTAGGTTAGTATATCCTCTAGATTGTCTTTGAGCACGATGGCGCACTACACATTATATTACATTGGTATAAACTGCACCCAAAACCCACGACTGAAACCCAATATCTCGCAGTATTATGGGATTTCCAAGTATAAACGGATCAAGTCATCGAACCATTCCACCAAGCGATGACATATATTTCAATGTTTAAGTACCTACTGAGTCATAAAATCGTTGCCTATCATGACTTTCTTGTTTAAACCTGGTGCAATGGATACTACAAAACATCAAAATATCAAAACATAATAATAATAATAATAATAATAATAATAATAATAATAATAATGATAATAATAATAATAATAATAATAATGATAATAATAATAATAATAATAATAATAATAATAATAATAATAATAATAATAATAATAATAATAATAATGATAATAAAAAAACTAAAATAATAATAATAATCATCAGAAAATGAAGAAAAAGGAGACCGTTTCCTTTTAAATTTCATTAAAAATCTGAAATTATTGATATTCTCGATCATCCTTGTTTTTTTCAGTCATTAAATGGAATTCAAGTATTTCTAGACTCCAACAAGACTGAAACATCCAGTATGAGAGTGATGCCGTATAAGTATTGATCAGTATCGCCTTGCTCGTTGATGTTTTCATTATGCCCTTCAAAAACATTCTGAAACTTTCTGGTATTCTTCATCAGTCAATAATCGGAATGGAAGCATTTTTAAACTATAGCATTCCCTTGTTAGACGTTTGCATCTTGTTGAAGTTTACAAATAATTCCATTTATCGACTGATGAAGATCTACAGAAAATTGGAAATATTTGTAATTTCATAATTTCATAAAAGTTTCATTTACCTCTTAATGAACAGGCGAGGTGTTATCGATCGATTGTTATACATAATACATTTAATAGTAATTGTAATTCATTGCATATGAAATTGTTTGTGACTGATTAGTTTTTACAAAAAACTGTTATCACGTTGTGTGATTTCACTACACGGCTTCTTCTGTGTCAAGTAGTCGGTCATTTGCTTTTATATATCGTTATAAAGGCACTTCAACCTTGTCGATAACGCAATCCAGATCAAGGAATTTCTTATTCATATTTTTCCTTAGTTTGTGGTGAGAGGCACTGAGTTGAAATCAACATGCGATCGGCAACAGATTTTGGGATATTTTTCTTATTCTGTTTGTTCTAATTTATGGAATCGCACCGATCAGCCCCAAAATTCCCTTTAGGAATACCAACAATGAAATACTTTGGGTGAAAGCTAGCGTCAAAAGCCTTCCCATGTCTGGAACGGTGATAAATTTGAAAGAGACGCACATGTCTAAAGAGAAGACAAATTGCAGGTAATATTGAAAGAAAAAAGCATAATTTGAAATGGAGAGAAAATAATGAGTTTTCACTCGTTGGCCATTATGTTTTATACGGTTACTCTAATTGATTTCGGGGACTACGGTGCATGCAACTGAATCCTTTTGTCAGATTTACCTAATTGCCAGACTAATTATGTTAAAATTAAGCTCCAACCAAGAGAATGAAATGTTCACACGCAAAAAGGTTTCCATTTGATCAAAAACGGGTTTCATTTCTGGAAAAAGCTGGAATGTTTAATGCTAATTTCGAATTTCTAAAGACTAAAAAAGGTTTCTCAACATGGCTCTAAGTTGTGGTTTTAAATCCTATATGAGGTTCAGTTTTATTTCATAATGTCCATTTATTATTCAGACACCATACAAACAATTAATTTAGTTAATTTTTCAAATACGTATTTTGTTACATGAAGTGATTTTATCAATCATAGAACAAACACCGTGGACCATAAAAAATACCAAGCAAATTTGCATTTTGATATTCTGAATTCGTAGAAATCTCAGGATATTGCAGGTTTTTTGTATCTTTATGTTGCAACCAGACACTAATTGCTAAGTTAGTGATGTCGATCTTTAGTTGGATATATATTGTACCGAATACTAACTGATCATGTGTACCACTTCGTTGAACAATCACTGCCTATAAAAAAAAACAAGCTTAACGAACTTAAGCAAAAAAACGAGTTATAGGGGAACGAATTTTATAGATTAGTCTTACAATATGTTCTCCCAGAATTAAATGAACATAGGTATGATCATTGCAGAGAAATTGCTAATACGTTGGAAACGCAATGAACCAAAACCACTTTACTGGCCTCTGTCATTATAGCGACACCAAAAAGAAAAAAGAATTCCCCTGCCTTGGCTACCGGCCAATATATACCAGTGACACATTTGCACAAATGAAAATGAAGGCAATATCGAGTACCCATGCACAGACCACTTAGAGTAGAGCAATCATTAGCATGCAGCTTTCTTATGGCATTATTAGTAAGGTCGATTGTCTCAAGTTGTTTTTTTCAAATCTTGTCTTGTATCAATCCTGGCTCAGGAAAGCAACTTTCAAGGCATGTACGCAGGAATGCATTTTGGAAAATGGTATGCTTCCTTTCACACAGGAAACAAATCCAGACAAATGAAACTCGCGTACAAAATGGGTTAGAGGAGTATAAAAAGACGACATGGGGGAAACACATATACTGAGGTTGTTGCAGTACATGTGCATTTGGAGAATAACATGATGTTGCGTAAACATGCGCACAGTTTGAAAAAAGCACGAAGAATACTCGAAGCAGGCACACGTATAAACGTTCAGAATACATACAAAAACACGCTCAGAACCCACGCAAATAGATGTGTTTCAAATACATCTATAGAACACATGGCCACATTCGTGCGAGCACGTGATCAAGACAAACGCCCATTCGTGGGTGCTACACGCACTGACACCCACACGAGCAAATACCAACACACACTCTCAGAACACACACATGCATAGACTCAACTGTCAAAACGTACCCTGCTTTGTACTGATATGATACTCATGAATAAGTATCCTTGAAGCCACTGAGACAGCAACTCAGCATGGCTATACAGATTAACAATTAACTGGGATGAATGTATCTACTGACTATATTAACAAATATAAACAATCGACTTAATTATATCAACATAAATATACTTAAGTACGACGGTGAATGCTGGGAGTCAGTCACAGAAAGTCTAGACAATAAGCGTGGATGAGAAGTACGAAGATACTATTGAATGAATGATTAATAAGTTATGCAGACATAGGACACGAATGCCCTGTATATATATATATATATATATATATATATATATATATATATATATATATATATATATATATATATATATATATATATATATATATATATAGGTGAACATATAGAAGACACATATACAGAAGTGGGTGTAGGGAATAGATATATTCCATTTTTTTTTTATTAAAAAAAAAAAGATCCCCTGACCAGTTGCAACTATATTACCATTTTCTAAGGGAGATAATGAATGACTAGGTGTGGATAGAATCAACTTTAGTTTTTTTCAGTTTTCCTATCTCGTTTTCTTTCGTTGACCTCTGGTATTTCATTTGTCCATGATGCTATATTCTGCTGATATATGTTAGGTTAGATCTATCTTTCTTTTTACTCTGTTGTAAATGGAGTCGGAAGATGTTTTTTTTTTCAGAGAGTGTGGGGGAGGTATTTGCAGTGCCAGATATACATTATCCAAGGGAAGATCAGTATGGACAACGAATAGCAAAACCTCTTGTCAGACAAGGCTGTGCTCATAGTGTACATTCAAAATTACTCTAAATTCTGAGTCGAATTTCAAAATCCTTAAGAATCATTTACATAGAGATTTTCAACGTAATTAGAAGTCATTTTTCTTCCTTTCTCGGGGTTGGGGACATATAAAGTAATTGGAGATGCATGCTATGAAATTACCATGTTTGCCTGGAAGTACATGTTCAGGTAGATAATGTTTATATTTGTAAATGAAAGTTAAATCTTCCAGTAAAAAACTATGATTACGAATACAATGAAAATCTGTTTATACATATATATGTGTGTGTGTGTGTGTGTGTGTGTGTGTGTGTGTGTGCTTTTTTAACGCACACTCTTGGGCTTATCGTAGTATGTCAGAAACTGAACATGCTGAATAGTGGGCTTTCATCTTTTCTTGGGATTGAGAGAATAAAGAGTACATGCATCATTAGTTGGAATTCGAACTTGGTTATATATATAACACAAGCAAAACACTCACAGAAACAGGAAACATACACCCCCTGAGCCCAAATCTCACTGACCCATCTCATTTTAAAGACAATGTTACCCTCATTTTAAACAGCTACAAACACCTCCCCTCCCGCTCCTACCGAGCAACCATACGCAGAAATATTCATATTCTCCTTTTCAGCATCAAAACAATAAAACAGCATATTTTTCTGAGAACTGCTGAAAATATTTTTCTCCGAAAAAGATGGCTTGACCCAGTTTGAATGCAACGATTGTTACGCCCACGGGATGATAAGAACGAAGTTTAGATGTAACACCTATCTCCTGAGTTTTTCTCTTAACCTTCCAATTGCCACTTTGACTCACTCACACACACACACATACACACACACAAACACACACACAAACACACACACACACACACACATATATATATATATACATATATATATATATATATATATATATGTATATATATGTATGTATGTATGTATGTATGTATATATATAACTAATAGCAGTGCTGTTTTATCTGAGGAATTGTATTCATGCTTTGAGTACTACAAAACTCTTGGTACGCACTTATTAACCTTCAGACAGAGCGTGACATATTAGACTGAGATTGTATCCTTTAATGTTATAATAGACATTCGTGAGTAATATTTTGCAACTATGACAGTTCCAAGTCTTCATCGATAACCTGTGTGTACACTGTGCAACCACATAACTGGTTTGGAGACAATTATAATCGCTCATGACTATATGAAAATTGATACCAGCGTCTCAGTGATAAAAGAAGCCTAGTTACGTGATGAGCAGCTTTAAAATTGCTTCAAATGCTTTATCAAAAACTGGGATTTCATAGAAGATAACAGAGGTTTACGTTAACGCGCAATACACATAATCTGTCCACAAAACTGAGTAATACTACCTCTCAGTATTTCACTTTGGAACTAATATGAATCATTATTCGATTAATTTTTTTCTAGTTATATACTGTATTTTCTTCAAATTATTTTATAATTCCAATGTTTACCTCTGTGTAATCCTTTAAAAATCAGTCGAGTTTTATATTTTTAGCATTATATGTATAAACATCTAAATTTGTATAAAATCACACATCTCATTTATTAATCAATATTGATTACTAATAAGCGTGATTAACAAATATATCTCCATCTGATTATTCTCTTTCTCTCTCAAGCTCTCTCCCTCTTTCTCTCTCTTTCTTTTTCTCTCTCAAGGTTTCTCTCTCTCTTTCTCTGTGTTTCTCTCTCACTCACACACACACACGAACACACACACAAACACACACGTACACAGACAGACACATACGCACAGACACACGCCCAGGATCATTAATTTAATCCATGCATTCGAGGAAATCTTGAAAGTCCAAACCGAAATAAATTTATTTATCATACGCATGAAACTATTCCACTGAGCCAGTGAAAACAAAATGAAAAGCAGTTTTGGTCTGTCATTGACAAACTACCCAACCAAGTTTAGTTTTGTTCTCACTGTTACTCATCTATTATGAGCCCCTTCTGATTGAATGTTCACAATCGTAGATGTCTCCTAGTGTAGATAATATTTAAAAAAAACAACATAAAACGGGAAAATACGATGACGGATCAATATTTATGACGTACAGAGATCATTGTATTTCTTTTACTTTTTGAATTATCCTTGGACACGAGTTGAATCAAGTTGGCTGTGATGACTAAAGTGGTCAAATTTACCGCTGCATGCTTTCAACACCAGCAAGACAAATTATGTCAAACATTGACATTACGCATAGAAATTGAAACAAAACTGAGAATGCAAGGATGGAGACATTGAAAAAACTAAACGATTAAGCAAGAAGCAATGAAATATGGAATGATTACAATCTTCTTTTATGCAAGAAGCTAATGAAGACAACCCTGTGTTTTGTCGATCCTTTGCTGTTTCAGCTATCAATATATTATCAGCACATTGCGTACATTATTTTGATGTTCCTTCTCTATGTTCACACCCATGTTTTCCAAAAATGCTTCTCAAAGTTGCTTTGAACACTGACAGTATATGATTTGAGTGAAATTGTATCCCCTTACTCTGTATCTCTTTATCCAATCTTTATCACGTTTGTATCCCTACGAAGTGTAAATACTACAGTGCTCTCTGTGTATACATATTTTTTTCAAAAATCCTCATTTATACCTGGTTTAATATTGAGTTTAAAACCGTTGTGTGTTTTACTGGGTCAAAGGCTACAGCAGCTAATCCCTGGCTTGTCGTAGTTTGATACTTTTTTCATTAGCTGGTTTAATTTTTATTGGTAGTCTATCGTTGTATAACCACCATGAACCTTGCTTGTTAACGCAGTTGGTTTCCATCTACTTGTACTTGTTAATCTATTTGAAAGCATTTTCAAGAATACTTTGCTAATCTTAAATTTGCTGAATCATAAATATGTACATAAGCGTGTATTCTTATTCAACTCGGTTCAAAATGAATAGGTATGGTCAGCAAATACGGGCAAATTCATAATTCATTATGTTCTTGGTCAGGGGTCGACCTATATACGATATTGACCCATACACAATTGGTTATATTATATTATGGACAGATTCGAGAAATATCTTTTGTGCAACGGTCTCCATCTTCCCCGCTCATTTATTCATATTCTTAAGTATATTTTTCTCTTGTCTGTTCGCCTGCCCGAGAGTGATTGTTAACAAGATCTTTTCGTTGACCTTTCGCAATTGGCATGTGTTCAATTTTAATTGAATACCTTACTATTGTGAATATCATTCGCCAGTCTGCTAGACTTAGCGAGTCTATGTATCATAAAGGCGCCAAATAAGACCATCAGCGTCAACATAAGTTTCTTTAACATCTAGGTTGGTCCGATCATCTACGAATGTATCGCAAATATTGGTCACACCAATGGAGATACTGCGCTGGATGTCTCAACACTTGCTCATTCTGCGTAGGGTTTGATCAGAGCGGTCAATTTACGACGTAAATACATGCTATATTCGTCCATAAGTTTGTGTCTGACAGTTTACACGGTTGGTTTCAGTGGTTAGAGCCAAACAGGAGGCAAAAGAAGTGATTTATTCGTTGATCAACCATTTTTCCAATTTTTCAATTGATCACCTTAATACCAAGAGATGTTGGTCATGTGACAGTTTCTACTGAGCTATTCACCAGAACAGGTTTGAATCAATATTATTGCTTTTTTTATTTTTTATTTTTATTTCAATGACAAAATCCTATATACCTACGGATGGGTGTTGTCTTTTGGTGTATTGGTTAGCAACCTTGTCTTACAAATCTCCAGTGCTGAGAATTGAGTTTGATCCTCACTGGGCACCCAAATCGTCTGACCTTCTAAACCACTTTTAATTATTAACATCATACAAACAATCATATGATTGCATCTTTCTATCTCGTTGTATTGATGTAGTTGGATAGATTGGCTTGGTCAGAGTTGACTCAAGCCTGACGACATTAGACATATCCTCGAAGAAAGTTTTCTTGGTCTACTACGGCAACGAATCCACGCTCATAACATTTTAATGCAAAGCATGAAATGTTGCTGATATTCCTATCCACGCCAAAAAGACTGCTTATTCTATGTGAAAACCTGCATCTGATCACGTCATATTCATTCAGTCTCTTTCTCTCTCTTCCGATCTGCGTATAAAGCACACCGTTCCTTGTGTAGTTTGAGGAAATTGTTGTAACTTGTCAAAAAATTGAGATAAATAAGTTCGAATACAAATGATATTTTCAAGTGGATTAGCCAATAGGGGGAAAATATCAAACAGGATTTCTAAGAAGAAATAAAAGGGCAAAATTCAGAAACAAAGTTTAAATAATGAATAAAATCATCGATAAAAATCGGGAAGCTGAAAGAATTCATGATTTGGTCGAGATGTATAAAGCAACTGAAAAAAACGGGATGAAAATTTTTTTGAAGATTAGGCACTCATGGAAGAATGAAATTGATAATGTGAATGGTAAGAAGATACAAAAAAAAAAAGAGAGAAAGAGTAGTTGAAAAAATAAAGAAAAGAAAGAAGGAAAAAAGGATGATATAAAGGAAAAAAGGAAGATAAAAGAAGAGGGATGGGAGGAATGGAGGGAAAAATGAAGAATTGAAGGGAGCAAGTGGAAGGAGCGGAAGAAAAAGAGAAAGGAAGTGAGGAAGAAAGAAAGTATCAAAGGAAGGATGGAAGGAAGAACGAAAGGAAGGGGAAAGGAGGGAAGCAGTAAGACATACTGAGATTCAAGCAGAGGATAGGAGGGAGAACAAGAACATTAACAAGACAAATGAGAGGGAGGGAGAAAGGAGAAAAAAAAGGAAAGAACGCCGACTGCTTTAGGGTGAAACTCCACTCTGACAGATATTTTTTTTTCAAGTTTTTCTAAAATGTTCCCGACTTAAGCGAAAAAACATGTCTCCTTTAACTGAAAAAGATCTCTAAATTCTGCAATAGAAAAGGGACTTGAAAAATCATATCTCAATACTTTTCTACATAAATGTCATGGAAATGCAGATAAACCTAGATATATTGTCAAAACTCGGTTGGAGTTTGACAAAAAGTAAAAAGTAAAAGAGAAAAATAAAAACAAAAACAGATTGAAGATATTGGAAGTTTGATATATATATATATATATATATATATATATATATATATATATATATATATATATATATATATATATATATGCATATATATATATATATATGTATATATGTATATATGTATATATATATATATAACTATATATATATATAACTAGCAGACAAATGAAAATCTGGGCTTTACTCTGAAAACGCTTCAAAAAGAAAATGGAGATAGAGATAATAACAAGGACTGTGAGCAAAGAATTTGGTAGTATAAGTTCGTTGTACATATTGTTGGCTAGTCTTTATTACATGAGAGAAAAGATGATTTGAACGAGAAACAAATAAGTTATGTGTTATATCTCTGACAGACATCAAACCAGATCAATTGTTCGCTCGCTCGCCAGATCCATGGATATACTTTCATAGAACACAATGTGTCCTTACAAATGAAGATAACAAGATTGATATGTAGAGACAGACTATCTAGGCAGATATGAATAGACGGTGATCGATGTAAGTCAAGGTAGATTCATAGATATCCATAATTCACTTACTTTAAATTATTTAATGAGCAGTCAATGACACTAAATGGGAATGAAAATTAGTCACTAACTCGAGAGGTAAATCCATTTGTTCCATATATACTGTTTTATCCAAGAAACCGATTATAGATAAGTAGAATTGCTAGACAGATAACCGTCTGCCACTTATATCCTGCATCTATAGCAAATTCAAGAATTGCATGAGTGTACAAATTATACAAACAATAGATATGCATTTAACTTGGCTTCTTATCACCCTTAAAATGATGATTGAAAATCGCAAATTGTATTTAATTTCCAAAGCACAGGAAAATGGTGGCAGATGCAAAAACAGGGCCAAAAAGATCAAAAGTAAAAACAAAGAAAAAAAACTATCGTATATGCTGATATGTGATCAAATGTAGAGTCCATAAAGCGTTCATATAGAAGTTGGAACGCCATTATTGACTTATCAGTTGAACCTGAGTATTTGGGAATTTCAGTTAGGAGGCATTTCATAAAAGAACCCCTTTTCCTCAGGATTCAAAAAAGTATGGCTTACAATAGCTGAGAATATTTTCAAAAAGTCTTTTTACGTAAATTCTAAATGCCATTATCGACAAATCACGTGACACCAAGTAGAAGGTATTTTGAGGAAAGAGGTATTTTATCAAGGAATACTTTCATACCAATATACGAGTAAATCTTCATGAATACAACTGAGAAACAATATGGGAACACACTACCCAACCGATGGATAGGCAGAGCCTCAAAAAAATAGCTTCCAATGAGATTTATACTCGTCTCGAATGACGGGTGAAAGTAGAAGTTCCTGATTTGCAACTATATCAACCATAAATCGAGGACAGAATGTCTGTCAGATCTATATCCACAGGTATGTTTAATGAGAAACTTTGTAATTATAGAGTTAGCCTCGAAACAACATAAACTCATTTCTGCCTAATTGTGAAGAATGTTGGAGGGAACAATCGATCCGTCCAGCGCTGAATAATGTTTATTCATAGGTATCCAATTTCTCTGATTAATGTTGTTTTTGTTTTTTTTTCTCTCGCAGGCAACCGGCTTATCTGGGCAGTTCGCTGCACTGGTCCGGTACTCTCTGCAAATGTTTTCAGATATGTTTTTGAATGTGTCTACACATTCGGTCGGTTGGTCGGTCAGTCCACTAGTCTCTTGGTTAGTTTTGATAACGTTAATCAACAGAAAGAGGGAGGAAATAAGACGCCGGATGTCGTTAAATGGCGTGAATTCATATAAACAGCTCTTCAAATCTATTTGTTATCAGCCGGTATGATGGTTAAATACAACGTATGAGGAATATATCCGCTGTTTTCTGGCTGGTTTCAAGTTATTCATGCGTTCTGACATTAATATGTATCTATGTACATATCCAGACTTTTCACAGTCCTAACCGTCCATAGTGGAAATTCAGGATTTTGCATACACACACTGGCCAATATTCTTTCAAATTTTCCCCGAATGGAATATTTAGTGGGGGTTCCAATTATAATCAGAGATTATGGTGAATTTGTACCTTAGTGTCCACATTTTGTCATTTTTATATTAAAAAAAACCTTTGATTCAGCCTATACTGGTAATATTTTTATCCTGGTAACATGGTTTTGCTACCAATGCTACTCAACTTACGAGTTAAAAAGCAGTATATAAGTTTGTAGAGTTTTGTGAATTCCCTTGAACTACTAGTTTCATTATTTAAAAGCCAAGGACTGCTATTTACGATTTCAATAAGAAATAATACTTGCAGAACATTTCCATACTGTGATAATTAGTATTAGAATCAATTCTAAAAAAAACAACACTTCCTCCTTTTCCTTCTCCTTCTGCTACCACTGACATAAACTGTTGACAAATTTGAAGCTATAGTTCCTGTCTTCTGGTGTTATGTTTCCCACTCAGTATAACAGGTTTTCAGTAGTTTCCATTCCATGTACAACAATAACTTCCTACACATGAAAGCTAAATTTGATTGATGGACATATTCATATTTTTGAGGCATTCTACATTTCAGAGGAAACTGGATCATCTAGCAGTTGACCTCGTTTTAATTTATGTTGCACCACTAGATTGGTGTGTATGTTAGTTGGGGATCGGAATTGAAAAATAAAATATTTATAAATGAAGATTATCCTTCGAGAAAGCTTACAGCATATTTCAAAAATTTCCATAGCTATCAAATTGTCGATTTATCAGTATATATATTGCTTTGACGTTGGGATTGGTTACATAATTGACATTCCATACGTCTCTAAGTTTGATACAGTGGATGAACTCGCTGTGAAGAGTAATAGAGTGGCTGAAAGGATAAGATAGACAATACATAAGTTGTACAGAGATAATTAAATTACTGAAATGGTCGATCGTAAAATTTGTGATTTAGTTATTCTTTTTAGTAATTTTATCTACATGGTAAAATTTTGAAAAAAGTCTATTCAGGCATATGTAGTAATGGGTTTCAATATTTTGGCATTTGTGTTTTGTTCTTCACTTGGGGCAAAGGGTTTTTCTAATAGTTTTAATATTTTCCTTGTGTCTGTTTGGACTTGTAGATATAATGGCGGTGTATATAAGATATTTTTCTAACTACTTTATTGTTGTTTTACTCTATCAGATTTTCATTTTTTCAGCGGATTTTTAGATAGTTTCGGTATAACTGATTGGAAAAACACACCTATCAAGCGACGAACAGTGTATAATATTTAACAAGGACAGAGTCAAATCTAGTTATAATTTATATTGATATCTTCAGAGGGATTATACTGAAGCATAATGATTGAGTAATTAGAAATACTTGTCAAAAAATATAAATAAGCCATACTGCTATTGTACAAGCGCCTTTTACAAGACACATTTCTAATATCGAATATTTTATATTAAGCTGAAATATCAACTTTCCAGCAATTTGTAGAGCGAATATTATATAACAATTTCAGAAACACCCGATAAATAAAGATTAGGAAACAATACATTATCCTTTACAAATGTTAGATACGAGAGTGATACATCATCATTCAAACATTCCTGGGACCTAACAGACAGCAACCTCACACGTGCAGTAATATATGTATTACATAGAGCATTAATTAAGTGAGTGATGATGGCATATATATATATATATATATATATATATATATATATATATATATATATATATATATATATATATATATATATATATATATATATATATATATATATATATGTATACCCTGAGTCCAACTAGGCAATTTGTGTTCACATAGACATGAATATACACCCATGTTGTCTTGTATTCGAACAAATATAAAGTGAGTTCGTGCATTTTTAGGCTGCACACATCGAATATTTGACTTAATAATTTAAGAGAATTCAAAGAATCTTACGGCTATTTACTGTAATTATCCTGAACTAAAGTGTGAACAAAAGTGAATGTAAACAACGTTATATTGGATATTAAAATTTGGAATAAAGTGTTTGTCTATGAATTGTTCGACAAACGAGATTAATTTCCGTTTCTTATCGAATGTAAGCCATTTAGACAAAGTAGTATTCCATCTAATATATCATTGAACTATATTATAGGAATATTCAAAGATAACACGAGGTGCACTTAGATTTATGGGTTTTATACTGATAAGTGTTTCTTTAGTTATTAGAATGGTCAATAGATGCAGAGAATCGGTTAGATCTTAAGACAACTGAAAATGCCATGATTGGATATCCTGCTTCCCTAAAAACGTATTTTCGAAGATGATATCATAAGTTCGTTTGCATACAGTACAAGATCAAGACAGATACAATGGATTTGATATCAACAAGGATGGGCAATCGATGGAAATGATGTGAAAAAAGAGCCACGTCAGTTGCTATACTCATTGATTCCTCAGCGTAAAATCCCTTTTTTTTCTTGGGGAATGGGGGGGGGATACACATGAGTAAGTCTTTTAAGAAAAAAGGATAAATGATGTGTAGCATAGAATATCATCCACATGAAATACAGTGTGATGATTTTCTTTGTTAAATAATAACTTCAAAAATATGCATCTGCTGTTTACAGAAGTAAAGCTTTCTAGAATATATATATATATATATATATATATATATATATATATATATATATATATATATAGAGAGAGAGAGAGAGAGAGAGAGAGAGAGAGACGGAGACAGAGACAGAGACAGAGACGGAGAGACGGAGAGATGGAGATAACAATGCAGAAAAGGGCAAGAGGTAGCGTAGAGTATTCCCCCGAAAAAATGAAATATCCCACCTTGCACGGATCCGTCCAAATAATTCATAAATCAACATCGACCTGGCACCTTACCATATATTTGGTATGCCACGATGGTTGATGAATATAAGTGAGCGCCTGGGATCCCTCCTCTGATACTTCAGCTTTTACGGTCATTGTCAACCACGACTGGGCAAGGAAGCACACTCCTACACACACACACACACACACACACTCACACACACACACACACACACATACACACACACACACACACAAACCCGCGCACACATAAGCTCGCATCTTCAAATCATAGCTTGAGGTGAGATGGTGTTTGATTAAAACTGCTGGGGTGTTATATTTGTATGATTGTTCTGTTTTTAAATCCCCGAAACGGTTACATGGTAGACTAATGATGATTTGAAAATGAGAAAATGTTCATATAGTTCCATAAGATCAAAGAAAGTTTAGAACATCAAAAAAAAAACAAAAAACATGGGGAAGAATTGCGTGAATTACATTAACAAATATTGGTAAATAAGTGACTGAACTGACACAGTATATATATATATATATATATATATATATATATATATATATATATATATATATATATATATATATATATGTGTGTGTGTGTGTGTGTGTGTGTGTGTGTGTGTGAGTGTTTCTGTGTATATGTGTGTATACGTGTGTGTGTATTATGTGCATGTAGAACAATATTCGGAGCTTGTGTTATTTCAAACAACTCATTATTATGCCATGGAGATATTATTCATTTTGGAGTAAAATGATTCGGGCATCATTACATTTAGCATGGAAATTTAGCATAAAAGTGAATTAATTATGTCTGATTCAAATCTGAAATTGTCAGTGAATAGTCAGGACCAAAGAAATTTCTCTCATCACTTGCATACAGTCTTTTCTTTTTCTTGCTACTCATACTAGCCCATGCTATGTGTTAAGGCACTTGTTAGCACGTAAAATTCAAATAACACTGTTATTCAAGAACCTGCTAGTTTATGTGCCAATAATCGAGATAATGGAAACATGTGTAACTCTCTAACCACCCACTGAAACAGATCATCTTATTGAAATTCCAGGCTTTTCAGAGAGATTCAAGGCACAAAAATAAATCCAATTTCGGAGGGAAGCACATGTTGCCGTTATCAATATTTGGTAAACAAAGTAGAGAAAAAAAAGTGCATTTTAAAGGAACATTTGTTCAGCTCCTATTCGGAAAGGATGCTGGGAAATAATACCGTTTTTTTTTAAGTAATTGGAAAATAGATGACTAGATTCTTGTATACAATAGGACAAAAGATAAAGAATGGTCATGAACGAAAAACTCAGAACTGAACTGACATTTCGGTATATTGAGCTAGTAAAAAATGTTATCAAAAAGACATAATAAGTCTGCATCTCCTTTTTTTCTCTATCCTTTTCTGCAACATATACACGGATACGTATACTGAAATATGTTGGCTGTGCAGTTCACATTAGTCTGGGGTTTGATGTAGCATGGTAATACAAAGTATAAGCTGAAAAACAATAGACACTGTTTGTAATCGTGTCCGTATGCAGACTTCAATGTGATGGAACTAAAGACGAGACAAGGAAGAGAAGGTTAAACAAATAAACTTGATATCAGCTATAGCATTATCAGCAACCAGTGATACTATGGCGAGAACTTGCATATTCATTTTCATCATCATCATCATCATCATCATCATCATCATCATCATCATCATCATCATCATCATCATCATCATCATCATCATCATTTTTTATCGTCAGGCGATAGACATAGATCTTCCCCAGGATCCGCTACATTTCTCTATCGTGGGCGGCCCGGAGCCAGTATTTTCTGAATTTGTCGAGTTCGTCTCTCCATCTTATATTACGTCGGCCTCAGCTCCGCATGCGATCTCTGGGGATCCATGTTGTGAGTCGAGATGTCCATCAGTTGTCTGCCATTCTTGCAACATGACTGGCTCCTTGCCAGTTAGGTTTTCTAGTAGATTCTACGATGTTTCGGACTCCTGTTTTCTCCCTGATATACTGTGCTGTCTTGTGATCACTACACGTGAGGTTGAGCACGTTTCTCTCATGTATGCTTTGTATGTTTCTCAGTTTATAGGTCTGTCTTTTGGTTAAGTTCTATGTTTCAGCTCCATACGTAATTATCGGAAGGATGCATTGATTGTATACTCTTCTTTTAAGGATTGACGGGATCGTTATTCTTAAGGTTTATTTTGCTCTGCCGAAAGCTTGCCATCCTAGAGAGATTCATTGTTTGATTTCTTCTTCTTTGGTGGGGTTTCAGATGAGGTATTGACGAAAAACTTTTCTCGAGCCAGGAGTTGTGAGACCTCTCTAAGGTTCACGTAAAGATTTTTGGCTTTTTTTGAGAATTATTGATATCAACAATATAAGTAAAATTATTCTTTAATTTCTACCCAGATGTTTACTTGTATTGATGGTCATTGTGAAACAGTACGATGTTATAAGATTATTCTATGGATTCAAGCTTCGTTCCGGTAACACTTGGTATGTTTTCTACAATAAAAAGTAAATACCGTAATCATTATTTTGCATTTTTTTCTTTCAATGAGTGGGGTTAATTTGTTTGTTAGTTGCAGTCAGATTCTGAATAGAGAGTAAATACAGAATGAGGGATCGTTAAACCATTTGTCTCATCGGCAATGAAAAAAAAAGTTCGAGACGTACTTCTGTAAACTTCTATCATTAATTTTTTACTACAATTCACCGTCATTAATTCCTTTAATCGATCTCTAAGTTATGATTGCTCTTGCCAATCTGGAAAAAACGCATCAGAAATGTATTTCACAGGTAATTCTCTGTGCTCCGATCAGTAACATTCACGTCACTTTTAGATTAGTGTCAATTCGGCAAAATATTTTTCGGGTACAATTCACCGAGTAACTAAACATACTTTCAAATAATCTGATTTACATCGGCAATAATGTAAATATTCCAACACGTACTTTAGTACAACTGACGTATAGTGAAGGATGAGGTTGATATTATAGTTAAAATGTGAAGAGATCTCCCCACCCCCAGCCACCCTGCGAAATATTCATCTTTAATGATTGATATTTTCCAAAACGTAATGGGACTCTTATTGATTAAAAACATGACAATTTTTTTTCTGAATAATGATAATAAAAAAAAACAAACGAAAATTAATCTTATAGATTTTCAATTTCGATAGCTAAACGATTTTTAAACTTTTTGAATCACATCTCAACCCAAAACGTGATTTTACGACATTCTGTAAAACAGCATTGATTGTAATTGAAGAATAAGCTCTTCGTGTATATTTTATTTTTCAATTGATTTGTTCAATGTGTTCTGTTGGGTACGAAGAAATATGCATTGATATATTAAATTATTACCCCTGATATATATATATATATATATATATATATATATATATATATATATATATATATATATATATATATATATGTGTGTGTGTGTGTGTGTGTGTGTATGTGTGTATGTATGTGTGTGTGTGTGTGTGTGTGTGTGTGCACGCGCGCGTCACTGTCAGCTCCACACACTTTAGTCCAACTCTCTAAGAAAATCATAACAATATATACACTTGTATCAAACCAATGCTTTTTAAGCTTATACGAAAAGTCTGACCAACGAAGATTTTGGTCATCGATGGGGTTCCTTATGAGTATAGTTTTAGTTTTTTTTTGTTTTTTGATCTTTTAGAATTTCTTGAATTAGGCTGCTCAAGATATATCATACCTGAAACAGTCTCTTTCTTCCGCTACAATAACAATGCCTTTAATTCTATAATCTCGACCCACGGATCTAGGCAACTTGGTGGCTAAAGTGGACACAGTGGAAATATCCATTGAATTCACACAAGAACAAAATCCAAGAAGACATAACCTCCCCCTCAAAACCCTACTACACAGAACCAACAACATCATCAAAAGCAGCGTCTTCAACGAAGCCACCAATTAGAACGACCACATATATTTTACCTACCACAGTCCAATGATTAAACGAGATCAATCATAGGCCCATTGACCCTCAGAATATGTAGTCCTGAATACCTTGATGACAAAGAGAATATATCAAAGAAACCCTGTGTTCATTCTAACCAAGGTTAAAGCAACGCTATTGGTCGCAGGTTTGATACCTGCAGCCCTTTTTTCTCTTACTTTATATTCAATTTATGTTGTCAAGGCCAAGTGATTTATCAACCATGTAATGATGGGACGTCATTTCACATAAGGGTTTCAATATAGTACAACGTAATATACATTCATATATATATATATATATTTATATATCTTGGTTTGAAGCTTCGATCCTACCTTGCAGTACTGGAAGGGATATTTGATAGTCTATAGCCACACTGAACAGTTGTAATACAACGAAACAGCTGTCTGTTAATGACACAATAATTGATTGTAATTATGATTAACTTAAACTTCTTCAGGGTTTAGCACTCTTTGGTTGGGCAACCCATCCATTATAAGCTACTGTAATAACGCTCTTCCAACTCAGGTTGAGTAGTCTGGTGGATGGGGGATTGTGTGTCCAGGTTTGCGTAGGACAGGGGTATAATATCAGCCCCTGAGTCTGAAGCATAAATTTCGATCCAACCTTGCAGTACTGGAAGGGATATTGGATAGTCAATAGCCACTCTGAAGAGTTGTGATACAATGAATCAGCTGTCTTTGGATTACACAATTATACACACACATATATATATATATATATATATATATATAGAGAGAGAGAGAGAGAGAGAGAGGGAGGAAGAGAGAGGGAATCTAAAATTCATATGACCTTAGTAAAGAATTCTTCCTTTCCGATCATAGATTCTTTTAGGATTTTCGTGTTCTGACCATTAATTCTTTGTAAGTCCATTTTTTTTAGCTGAGGAAGTCAGGAAGTTTATATAATTTGTTTGATGGCTGGTTAGTGAATAGATATCTCTCTCTGGAGCATTTCTACGATTATCCTTCTGAAACCTTTGATGTTGGTAATTGGCAAAGTAAGAGTTGTTTATGACTAGGGTCTTGCCCTGGTATTTTTACAGGTAATCCCCCTCTATCGTGGCTATATGCATACAGCGAAATATATACAAAGGTTCTCAATGAATTCCAGTGGAGTTTTGCTGGAGGCTCAGCAATTCACTAATAAAGAATCGTTCACGTTTTGCAACGGATCCATGTATCTTCACAGTTACCTCCTCAACATCAAAGCTATATGTATATAATTTCACTGAAATTTTGTGGGACGGGACGCAATGAGCTAAGGAAGAAGTGTTTATATTTTAGGGCGGATCTGGGATTTTTCTGTCTTCTTCTCTTCCTAGCTATATTTTCTAATATCTTCAATGAATTTCTAAGAGATTCTGTTGGAAGATGGTCAATAAATTTTGGGGTGGATCCAGGAACTTTGTAGAAAAGTTTTGAAGGCTAATGAAGTGATGATCAGTTTTGTAGGGGAGTCCAGCAATTTACATCGTATGTATATATGCATAGGGTGCAATCTCGAACGAAAATGGATTCGCATTTAGGGAGGATTCAGGAAATTACCGTGGTCAGTTTCACTGCATCTAAGCTATATATACACAACACTATATCTCGAAACAATCACAACAAAGTTAAGTGAATCCTTTTCAAACAGTTTTAAATGGGCAAAACGAACAATATTTTGGGGGGTGGGTAGGGCAAAGTCCAAAAAATATCCAGTTACCTACCCTGCATCGTAGTTATATATACACAACAAAATATCTCCCAATTTATCTCATTGGATTTTAGTTAAAATGTGGGAGGTTGGGCGATAGGATGATGAACGAATATCAAAATTGGGGCGGATCCAGGAATATTTCATTGTAACTTTCTTTGCAGAGGGTCAAAAAGATACCTTCACTTTGTAATGCCGGGATATCATTTTACATAGAATATCAATACAAAAAACCGCAATTTATTACCTTTTCTGCAAGATCGTATATCAATTCCTTAACATAACTGTCGCGTTGTAGTAAAGGAAAAGAGCAAGCATAAGCCGTAACAAAGAAAATGAGAAAGTGGGGTTGAAAAAGTTATTTGGACCTTCGCCTTGCCGGCGGCTGCTTAGCTCAATAGTAACAGCGTTACATTGAAGCGGCTTTTCCTAAAATTATCTATTCTGTTGTTTAAGTCTTATGATACATTCATTGTCTAATAGCAGGGGATCGTTTCATTATAATCATCGTCCATCTTTGGACATAGAACTTTCACAGATTCCGTCAGACTATTATATCATTGGCGTCGCAGAGTCAGTACCTTCTGAACCTGTCAAGCCCGTCTTCCCATCTTGTATTCTGCAGGATTCGGTTCCGCATATGATCTATGGATATCCATTTTATAAGCTGTTATGTCAAGCGATTGTCTGCCATTCTTGCAACATGACCAGCCGATTGCTATTTTTAGTTTTCTAATGGATTGTATTGTGTCTCGGACTTTTGTTTTTACTCCAATATATTTTGCTGTTCTGTGATCCCTCCATGTGAGGTTGAGCATGACTCTTTCAAATGCATGTTGCATGGTTTTCTTTTTGAGGCTAGGTTCCCAGTTTCAGCTCCATTGGTGACTATCTGATAAATCATTGGTTGTATATTCCTTTTTTAAAAGACAAATGAGATTTTCGTGTTCGTGAAGGTTGAGCTTGTTCTGTCGTAGGCTTGTTATCCTAGAGTGATTTTTCACTTGATTTTTTCTCCTCTTTAGAATTTAACTGACATTCGTTGTATAATATAACACAATTTATAATCATCCTTTCTGATCATAAATCCATCTCCTAGAAAAATAACTGTGTATGTTGAGAGAAACGGATGTTAACATGAAAAGACCGTGAATAAACAAAATGAAAATTTGTTTATTGACCAGTAGTTTTGGCCTTTGGATTACTGGCAGTTTTCTTGCTAAATGGTAAGAGCAAAGCTACGTTGAAGAGGCTAGCTTATCGGCTGCAGCTCCAATTCCTCCAGAGCCCCATTTTCTTGAATTGTTTATTCAATTTACGCTGTCTGGACCAAATGAAACTTTCATTATCTAACGTTATTTCAAAAAGAGTTTGAATATGATGTAATGCAATTTAGAATTATACATACACACACACACACACACGTATATATATATATATATATATATATATATATATATATATATATATATATATATATATATATATATGTATTGTATCAATGGAAGACACATTTTTTATATTGGTACGATATAACATAGTTCGTCATAGCGCGATTCCCCCTGATACATCGGAGTTATACAAAGAAAATGAGTCGACATCAAGCTACTTACTTCAGCTTATATTTTTACAATTCAATAAAGAAATACACACGGCTGGCTACTTTGAAAATATCCATTACGAAGCTTAAATGCAATGATCTACTTTTCTTAACATTATTTCATGCGCAGCCTAACATGAAACGACACAAAAACTATGACATAACACAGTGATGCATATGCCCCTGTGCACACACATTCAAGAAAAACTAGAAACCTTTTTTCAATAGTAATATCGAAAATGGTTTGTCACCAAATGTATTAACGTAATGACTTTTTTTTTAGTGTTCTTTCCCGTATAGTCATAATGTCATAACATAAGCAACCGCATATAAATGCTTCCGGCAATGTCTTTGGAGTGTTTTCCGTTATTATTACATTTTTTTTAAAAACGACTCGATGATGGGGTGAACTCTGATCTGCAGCATTTTGTTCCAATCTTATCGAACAGTTGTCAAACCACTGCTATTCTTATTACTACCGACGTCACTGCAACTACCACTGCCACAACGCTCACTGTTCCGTTTGTTATAATTTTGTCCTTTATTACATTAAATGCTTGTGTGGGTTATGTTTATCCTCGAACTTCGGTAACGCTCTGTCTGGTCAGTAATCAAATAAAGATAAGGACGAAAATGATACAGGTATTTCCCGCCTTTCAGATGTTCCCTTCACATCACTGTTTTTGCTCTTACGCTAAAAGGCGAAAAGTGAGGAGAGGGTTCCACATCTGTTTTGCATCAAGCCATTACATACTTAGCAAACACTCTCCTTCTATCCCTCACCCATACATCCCAGTCTTCTGTAAATCACCTCTGCTCTCAACCACCAACGACTCAGCCTAACATAGCATCATCACTATGTTGCTTCTATGAATGCCGTGGAAAAAAACTGTATATGAAATTATGGTAATTACTTCTCCACTTTATGCCATTACCAGTTTGCAAAATGTTTATTTAGAAACGTTCTAATCCTTGTTTGCTGGGGAGACCTGTATTGAAAAACCGGTTTCAAACCACGACATTTGTCTCTCCCGTCTCCATCTGGTCAGTTTAATGTGAACTATGATACGTGCAATAATCCTACTGTTTGAGGAGAA
>OY735201.1:63965596-63968096 GCA_963457665.1 Thysanoteuthis rhombus
AAATTGTTCTCTTTTTTGGCATTTTCTGTTTCCTGGCAATAGCCGGGTCCCAATGCTGCCAGATTCAATAGGGACAACAATTTGAACTTTTTAGACAGAAAGTGCAACTTGGTGGAATACAATCATGGTAACCTTTATTCATCACGCTAAGCTCAGTCTGGCCACTCTATGATTGACATTAATCTTCGACCTAAATATTTTTTTTTTCAGGACTTGGACTGAAAATTATCCAACACGTGTGTCAGGACCAATTCATTTTGTCATAGGGGTACCATGCTCTTCCAACTGGGCGGGTATATTCACTAAGTATGAGTAAGTGGTTATGTGATTTTGCGTGATTTTATAGATGTCAAGTCAAGGGAGCACTTGAGATTGACTGCGTTTATATGGTGTTGAGAACAATGCTGTAGTTTACCAAACAAAAAATAGATAGCTCTTCAAGTATGAGTGAATGATAATTTTGAGGAGGAAATTTTTAGATACCTTGTGTGATCTGGATGTTGTTAATGTAGTATTTATCTAAAATAAAAGTGTATCCAAATGAAAAAAAGAGACGAAACAAACTGATGGGGGAGACAGAAAGATAAAAAAAGGGCCAGAAGAAAAATGTGTAGAAAAAAGTAAATAATCAACAATTTAATAATATTGAAAGACTTCACACACATACACACACACTCATACACATATATTCATGTGTGTGTGTGTGTGTGTGTGTGTGTGTGTGAGTTTGTGACTGTGTGTCTGTGTCTATGTGGGTGGATGTATGTGTGTATGTGTGTGTATTGGACAGAGTTATAGATATTCATTACAGCTTTGTCAATAATAAAGCTAATTGGGAAATGAGGAAGATTGTGTTGCACAAATAGAGAAGGATTACATATGCTGAGAATAACCGCTTGAATTTTAGATTTTTTCAGCACATGTACGCACACACCCATACACGTACACATAGACACACATACTTACATACACACACACATATGTGTGTGCGCTTAAGCATGTAAACCATTCGGATATCTGTGTGAATATAATGTTATCCTCGGTGAATTCAGGAGAGAGAGAGAGAGAGGTTGGGCTCACTGAAATATAGAACGGAGGAGGAAACAGAAGAGAGCGGAGTAGGAGAAAAGGAGGAAGAGTATGCGAAAATGAGAAGAAGTAGGAGTAGGAGTCAGAGGATGAATGAAGTGGTTGCTAAGGTAGTCAGAGACGGAGTTTCACTAGTGTCGCAGAGAGACGTGCGCAGGTAAAAGGCATGTACTTACCTGCTTGTCAATGGATGTTCGCGCGCATTTAATTCAAGGCGGTCATATTAGCCGGCGTGCCAAAAAGAGTGAATTGATTTTTTTTAAAATTCAAGCAAGGAGCTGTTTGTATCTTTTGATTTTGGGGGGGAAATTGCCAACCTACCAATTGACCCAGTGAGAAAAGAAAGGAAAAAAAAAAAGAAAGAAATATTGTTCCATGTACAGGAAATTGCGAAACATATATACATATATGTATATGTGAATCTATATTTATTTTTGTACTTGCTTTGGTTGCAACACGCGCAGAAAACAGCAAAGCGCACACACAAATATACCACCTGATTAACATACAGTCACAAACAAACACACACACGATCACACAAACACAGACGCGCACGCAAACGCAAACACACGCGCGCACACACACACACACACACAGAGACACAGACACATATACATACACACGCACACACGAAGAAAACCCTGTTTATCTTGTGTCCATACAGGAGAGTACACATTAAATTGAAAGAAGCAGTTGCATGTGTTAGGGCACATGCCTGCGCGTCAAATCACGCAGCGTGCAGGCGAACGATGATAAGACAAAAGTATTCGCGGCATGTTTAGAATTCAAGAAAAATACAAGTGTGCGTGTATATGAGATGCTTATTTGTTATACTGCACTGTGCAAGGCATGAAATATGTTTATTACTATATGGTAGAGACGCGGCAGCAGTAGTAGCAGCAGCAGTAGCACACGGAGCGCGTTTGCATCACCCGTAATACTCTACCCCTACACAAGCACTGACCCTGAAAAAGTAATGTAGCCTTTGTAGACGGTAAACAAACCAAAGAACTATATAAAAAGTGTTGGTATTCTGTGTGGCTTGTGTTTATTCACGCACAGCACCTGTTTGACGCGCGCGCACACATACACAGAGATGCATGCACATACATGTATGCACATACATAAACTTGTCACATAAATACAGTTTCCGTACACTTTAAACTCACACATATATATGCAGGTATAAAAAGAGAGGGTGATTGGATGAAAGAAAGAAAAGCAGGAAGAAAGAGAGGAAAAGTCAATTTTGCAAACAGATAAAACTTCTCACATAATCGCATGGATATTCACTTAATCACATGTTCACACGGATAAACCGAGGAGCAGAGGCATGCTGCTAAAATTCAATCGCATGTTCAAAACAGTTACACACGTGCGTGTGAGTGTAACTTCACCCAACCCAATAAAA
>OY735201.1:63973096-63985596 GCA_963457665.1 Thysanoteuthis rhombus
AGAATTTCCGAATTAAACACACACACACACACACACACACACACACACACACACACACACACACATATGTATGTATACGCACACACACTGTGGTAATATGTGTTCAATACCTCTCATTTTTGTATCCTTGAGTCAAACCAGGCCAAATCTTGAAAATAACCACATACACGCTGTCATTTGCATACATGTGAGTAGGCAGCGTTAGCTTTGTCACTGATTTCAAAGAAACCGATTTTACACAAGTTCCAGGAAAATCGAAACAATATTTGCAAGAAATTGTAAACATGACTAACAAACAATCATGCGCGTGACGAGTGGTTGGCTGATGTCTCAATCTGTGAACAGGAATGATTATTTTATACGTGTGCATCCAGCTCACAAGTCCTCCTCAAGTTTCTGTGAGATACTCATATTTTCAGTAATCGTTGGATATATAATCTAAGAAAACCATATAAGTACATTGTAGCTTCCTGTATTCACCACCGGGATATAGCCACAGACACACACTACTACACTATAACACACACACACACTCACACACACACGCATATATATATATGTATATATATATATATATATATATATATATACACACACACACATATATACACAGACACACACAGACACACACATATATATATATATATATATGTATATATATATATATATATATATATATATATATATATATATATATATATATATATATATATATATATATATATATATATATATATATATCTTTGTATCCGTGTGTACGACGTGTTACCTAATAGATAGAATTCGTACGGATTGATCGTTACGTTTATTCTGGGTCTCGCTGGAAATTCACTTCATCTCTCAGAATCATTCCACCAGGAAATAAAGGATCCCATTTTCCATCGATTTTCCCTTTTGTAGTGGGGGGGGGGATATTTCACATCTCGAGTTGTGTAAACACATACACATACACGAACAAAAGCGTGCACATACACACACACACACAAACACACACACACACACACACACAAACATACACACACACACACGCCAACAAGCAAACACACAGAGGGTAGTTTAAAAATCAGGAGTTTCCGTTTACAAAATATTGGAAGTGATCTATGTCCAACGACGGTCGCTACAAGGCTGCAGCCCCTGATGATGATGATGATGATGATGATGGTGATGATGATGATGATGATGATGACACATTGTTATCATCAGCCCTTCATTTTTCTTATTCTCTTATATATATATATATATATATATATATATATATAATTACATATTTAGAGAGAGAAAAAGAGGGAGAGGGAAAGATAAAAGACTCATGGTGGATAATATTTACAAAATATAATGTCTGTATTCTGTACTATTTGGAGAGAGAGTAAGAAAAAAGAAAAGTTACAAATCTTTATAGTCTGGAAAGCTTTGCAGCTTCAGACAGTAATTAGATGAATTAAAAAAAATGCTTTTTCAAAACTTTATGTAATTTCACTCAGCTATTTCCTAATATCTGTACATTATTTAACTTTCTTCCGACTTTCCTACGTTTTGCCCACATGCGTGCGCGCACAAAAACATACGTATATATATTCCTTTGGGTGACACGGATATTATCCAAATATTGATAAAACATCTTCACCGTATAATTTTCGAAAAACTGAATTTATGTAACAAGCAAGTATATTCTAATTACAAGAATGTTGTGAAAGATCGCTATCATAGCCTTTTGGTATCCGTTTTAAGACATACACCTTCTCTAAGAGTCGTCAGACTTCTATATCATGGATATTGCACGACCAGCATTTTGTGAGTCATGATGCCTGGCGTTTATCTGACTTTCTTGCAATATGGCCAGCCCATTGCTATTTGAGTTTTTCAATGGAATCTTTGACTCACGTTCTTTCTTTAATATACTGTAACGTCTCATAATCTCTCCATGTGATGTTAAAAAGCGTTTCCTCTTGTGCACGTTGCATGGTCCCCAGTTCGAGGGTCAAACTTCTCTGTCTCCATGTTTCAAGTCTTCAAGTAACTGAATGCATTCAAGCCATTACGCTCTGAACTTATACATACACATGCGTGCATGCACACACACATGCACATATAAAATGCCTGTGTGCAAACGTCTGTTAATATAAGAATTTGTGAAATATTTGTCGATTTGTTAATAATTTTGTATACTTCTATCAATCTATGTATCCATCCATCCATCTGTCTCTATCTCTCTATCACTCTCTTTCTCTTAATCTCTCTCTTTATATATATATGTATATATATATACAGAGAGAGAGAGGGGGAGAGTGATTTGTGAGTGTGATATTCTTCACATAAACCAAAATCTGGACAACATATGTATAATACGCAATACATGATCGATAGGACTATTATCTGACACGATGTTGTGCTGGATTTCGAACTTTCAGTGCATAATGTCAATCTATGTGATAAACATTTCCAATCAAATTAAACGTGTTGACGAGGAAGGAGATTGAGTTGATAGAAAGATATGTTGAGCTAATGATTATTGGGTTACCTCTCAGTATTTTACATACACGTGCACGTGCACACACACACACACACACACACACACACACACACACACACAAGGTGTTTTATGGAACAGGGGTGAAAAGTAAGAATTTACGTGCATGTCAACATTGTGCAACAATATTAGCCCCGAGGCGCAGAGGACTTTTTTTAATGTAATCAAATATTTGTGCAAAGAAACCAGTATGAATATGCATCCACGTTAAAGAGTATAACGTTCAAGATTTATCGTGGAGTTGTAATGTATGAGGAATCAGTTGGCTTTTTTTTTTTGGTAATCTATTTGCAATTTGAGTCCTAAATTGTTTCGAGATTGAAAGCAGCTCAAATACATAATGTAAAGAAGACGGTTGTATCCTTTTCGAAACACCCAGTACATAGCCACACACACACACACACACACACACACACATATATATATATATATATATATATATATATATATATGTAAATACGTTATGCGTATTAATGGTAATGAGAAATTTGATTTTCCTCATTTTTCTTCATCATGTTGTTCTTTATTTCCAAATGTATTCACGCATACCTGTTTCTATGCTCGTAAATCCACGTGCATCTTCTAAGTGTGCTTGCCAGCAAGCATGCCTCCAATCTGTCTTCACCTAGTGAATGTTTTGCGTAAGAACCTTCATAATTCTTCGTTTGCCTCAAAGCCTCGGCTTCATCTTGTTGTCAGAAACTTCAAATAATACGTGCGCAGGCGTACATGTCCGTGGACGCTCACTTCCTATTTGGTGAAGCGCTCCATTTTATTATTGTAATTTCCTGCCTCGCCCACCTGACCCTGCCCGATCAAACTTTTGAGGAATTGCATCTGTTTGTGAGTGTCTGTGGGCGGTTGATATGAGCATATGCGGGGGTGGATAGGTGTGCATTTCGTGTGGGTGTGATTTCTAATTCCAGGTGCACGCTTAAAAGGAAGTTCGACACAGTGGAATATCTAATAATGAAGTTACACGATTTGGTTCTCCTTCATTATTTCTTACTCCCTCCCTTTTTTTTTTCGTTTTCTTTTCTTCTTCTCTCTATTACGTGATATCAATACTATTTTCAATACATCTATTTTAATTCAGAGAAATTGTAATCTTCTACGAGAAAAAATGTTAGAATTTTAAAAAAAAGCAAGCAATTCTGATATGTTAAAGGGATCATGTCGTGCATCAGAGGTTGATGAAAATGCAACAAACTGAATATTCAATGTATACACAAATATCTCAATTTCTACTGGGATGGGTACATCCATGTCAATAGAATCTACCAGAACACAGATCTCCAAATCACCGTGGTTTCTGTTGAATTATATAATGAAAAATATCAAATACCATCGGGAGATAAGAGACGAGAAACATTTGTTACAGCATTATACTCTTTTGATTCTAGAGAAGAGATAACCTTCCTTTGGATCGTGATATAACATTTACTTTGTCGAACAGATTATTTGATTCGTAATTTCATTGATATTTTCTGAACTTACCCGGTTCATGTTGTATGCATGCATGTAAGTAACCACACATGTCGCATATCCTTGCAAAATTAACAAAGCATTTGACCCCTACGTTATTAACATGTTATTCGAAATTTTTCGATAGAACATTCACCTTTTGTATGTAGATATGATGGTCTGTGTTCTCACTTCCACTTAGAAATCAGTAATAGACTGTTCATATTACATCATGTATTTATCGATTCATCCATTTGCATTCTTTGCAGTTATCCATCGATCTGGCGGGCAATTTATGATTGAATGATCAAACTATCTATCTGCCTATCTATCTCAGTCTGTTCAATCAGTAAATGTATTTAACCATCATTTTTCTTTCTGCATTTGCGTGGTCGGTGTTTTATGAAGGTGCATGAACTCTTCGTTTGTGTATCATTCGTGTGCGATTGTTCTGACATAAAAGCACTAACTCCCGGGAATCGGCATCTGTGTGTTTTTTTTATGCAAATGGTTTTACATACAATAGAATACTCACCCCACCCCATTTCAATCCGTATCGTCTGGCTTGTACAAACAGATTTAATGCAAGTATTCTGGTAATTGTAAAACGCGTTGCACATGCGCACATACACGCACAAATAGACTTGAACACAAACTATCATGCAAGGAGTCACTACATCTGCACCTTTCTCAATGTAATTCTGAGCCATTTTATCACTTAGAATGCGGTCATCAAGTCAGAGGGTCATGAGCATTGACACTGATGCAAAAGGCTTACCTGGGGCAAGTAGACCACGTGGCGCGAATATAAGACCCTCATTTCATGGAGTCGCTCCTCTGCTAAGAACTAGTCACTGGATAACGCAGAAATGGGGCCTAGGAGAAAAGCTACCCGTCAAGAGAACCCGTCTATTGACAATGCACTAACAGACTCCAACAAAAGACTCTCCTATTCGGAAAATTAGACTCGGGGCTTTCCAGAAGCAGAATCTGATAGAAGATTTACAAGAATTCCTTAAAAAGGATTCTCATTGTGGAATCAACTATCGCCAGTGGCAGTTAGAGGCGACCACTGGGGGAAAATTGCAACCCAATATTTTCTTGTGAACCTTTTTCACCGGCCCAAACCTTATTATAACAACTGAATGAAGATATGCAACACAACAGATCGAGAGAACTGCAAGCTGCCATACTTTCTATTATAACCACAGTGGAAATGTCTGCCTTTTCTACATAGGTCTTGATGACCAGATAAGTGCCGCCAAGAGGCGTTGAAAACCGACCTACATTTTGCTCACCTACCCAATATATATATATATATATATATATATATATATATATATATATATATATATATATATATTCAAGAAAGCTCCACATTTTTACATTAAAAAACTTACCAAAAATTTTTTTTTGTCGTTTCAGTCACTTTTTTCCCAGTTTTTGTCAAAGAAACTTACGTATTTTTTCCGTGTGTTTCCCCTATTTTACACATGCTTTGATATTATCATACACTGTATGAATTTTCTTTTGCCGAGATCATCAGTTGTTTTCAGTGCAATTGTTCTTCAGACTAGAAAACAAAACAGCCGTATTTACGTAGCATTCCAGCTGCGTTGATCAAATATATCCTTCTTTTCTTACTTATAGCTTATGCCATGCACGTAGTTTGTCATTTTAAAGGAGTATTGTGTGTAATCTATGTTGATATTGTGTTATAAACAGGGCGTTTCTACATAGGTTACCCACCAAAATGCATTTAGCAATGAGGTATCAGTAAGTGTAACAACAGACTTGAATTACTGTTCGTGTCATTTCTATCGAGTGCACACCCATGTGAATATTAAATCTGGTGAGTCAATTTACTTGCAGACTGAATGCAAACCAACGTATTATTACTTATTATTCGGAAAAAATTCTTTGAATTGATTCAATCGAAACACATTGATATTTTTCCACTAACCTTTTTATGTATATTGTTTCATCAATAAATCAGATGCAAAAGTAATGACAAAGAAAGCATTTATTTTACAGGTCATCTTTCATTTTCGATCCATGAAAATTATCGGGCAAATCACGCGCCCCCATCCACTAATCGAAAAGTTCTCATACGCCCATTTACGCACGTATATCCATACTGATACACAATGGAATTATTAATTACACTACTGATTCCCAGAGAACTAAATACCAAGATCATCTTTGTCTGGCACTAATCCATAAAATGGGGCATCCAGTGAGGATTAAATTTATTACTCGATTGTAATGTTCTGCGATATCGATTGGTAAACCACTGCTCCACGCATGCATCTAATACATCATGTTCCAGTTTATGACATTGCTTTTCCGAAATGAAGGAAAATTATTACGAAGTGCGTTTTAATCTAATAAACACTGAAGCTCATTGTATCAACACCATTGTTGAACTGGGTTCCAGATATAGAGTAATACATTTGTAAGAGTATTGAAAAGTGGATGAGTTTTTAAATGACATTATATTGCATGATATGAATATTTACTGGGGGCCACGATGTAATTCGCTCAGAATTTATTCTAAAGAGAACAGTTCTTCATTATTCAGTTGTGAATTTATCAAGAGGGGAAGATAGAATGAAACAAAAGGCTTATTTTCCACGAAGGGTCTTTGAGCGCGCCTAGAATATTAATGAACTTGATTTTTGAATGATCAATAGTTTTACAGCGCGAATATGATATAATATTCTGCCTATCAAACATAATGGGATTTAATGAAAAAAATAATATACAGAGTAAGACAAGCACAATTATTGTCACTGTATCCCCTCCCTCTAAACACAGACAAACAGTGTAGTATCTGTTCCACGGCATAGACCGAGGAGTCGGTACTGACACTTGCCCGTTGAATGGGCCGGAGATTGTGTGGAAGTTGGCATCAAAGACCGAGTACGCCGGTGCAAACGTTGGCCAATGAGGTTACACTGAGGCTGCGTTTGCTAAGCGCATCAGGAGGCCCTTGGACTCGTCCTTAGGCTCTCCCATTATTACTTGGCCCAGCTTTTGCAGGTGACGTTGTCTTTTCAACTGTAACTGCGTCGGCTGGAGACATTTTTTGGATGGTTGACTACTATTTCTTCCCACATTAAGCCCGACCTTGTGTCACATATTGCTGTGGTGGGTCAGTGATTAAATAGGAAGAGATATGAACACGTTGACAATCCATATTCCTCTACTGATGAATGAATGGACACTGAAATAAGTCTGTGTCCAACTGTTTTCTTTCTCTCTCTCTCTCTGTTATATATATATATATATATATATATATATATATATATATATATATATATATATATATATATATATATATATATATATATATATATATATGTGTGTGTGTGTGTGTGTGTGTGTGTGTGTGTGTATATATACAAGAAAGAGACACAAGGATTCTTTTTTGGGGGGTGAATTCAATATACATATAAATTCACGTTGAGTATGTCCTAAATTTATATATGGCGGTATTCAAACTTGTTTTTTGAAAATGCATATAAATATATGAATCGTGCAAAACTCTCTCCCTTCTTTTCTTCCTCTCTCTCTCTCTCTCTATCTCGATATAAATCGTGTGAAATCTCTCTCCCTCCCCTTCTCTCTCTCTCTCTCTCTCTCTCTCTCTCTATATATATATATATATATATATATATATATATATATATATATATATATGAGATAAAACTTGAGATTATTGCAGAACAGTTGCCATATGTCTTCTGCCTCCAATCATAGACAAACTATAGTGATGACACAAAAAAGCAGCCATGTACAGTTAGACTCATCCCCTGCCAACCTGGTCGACGGGAGATACTTTTAACATCTGTTGCTGTATCTATAAAAAAAAACAAAAAAAAAACCTGTTTTGGAAGTAAGAAAATCATTTTTTTATTTCATTTGTCGGCTTTTTTTTTTATCATACCTACAGGACTACCTCTCCTGGTTTCATGGATTAATAAAAACTTTGAATCATTTATTGAATTCCAAGCGATATAGTCATCAGAATGTGTAAAATTCAGAGAGTATAGCTGGTATATAATGTTATGTCATGTAATATAAGTTTGAGGGTTGTTGCAGCCATATCAAACCAACGAGCACTAGCCCCACATACCAAATATAGACACAGACTCCACAACAGTATCTTTAAACATGGACAAGCAGCAACTCCCACAAATGGACAGGCAGGACTTTGATGCAAAGAGATTTGGACATTTTTTTTTCCAAAACAAATTTTTTATGCTTTCACTCAATAAGTTATCAACGTTTGGACAGCATTAAGATTTGAAGAAGAGAAAAAGTTTTATTTGTGCCAGGGATCTTATACAAGTTTTCAACTAAAAATGAAGACCTGGATCCTCACCTTGTGTCACTTGTACGAAAGTACGACATTTAGATATTTCTGTTACTGCTGATGTGAAACAAATCATATTAGGTATTTTTTCATTTCTATTATGCTCAGGAAAAATTCTGTTTTTTTTTTTTTTCTAAATGATTCCGACGGACGAAAAGTAAGTTACTATTTAGCCTTTTAGTTACATCACAAATAGCAACTTAAAGTTGTTTTTCTTAACTATTGACACTTATCCGAAGGTAACAGAGGTGTTATCGATCGGGAACACGACAAATTTTCAATACTTTCTTTGCTTTTACTGGTAAGAAGAATCATAACATAAGATTAAGGTGACGGTAAATTGTTGTCAGAAATTGATAATAAAATTTTACAGCCTTTTCTTCTGTTCACAACCGATGTGACCATTTTTCTCATTGTAATTATAGCAATAAGCACTGATATAATTAGTCTTCAGTTGTAATCTCTCTATAACTATTCATAAAAATGGACCCCTCCCGCCAAAAAAAGAAGAAAGGGAATTGCAATATATAAATTACGGTCTCGAATAACGTTTAGTCACTTCGCAATAAGCATCAATGGAGGAATATATTTGAATGGACATTTGAAGAAACTGAAGTCACACAATAACCCTTAATATTCCCCAACGACCCCAGTAATTTTTTGCTACACCCTGAACAAGCAGTGGTTTACAGTAATTGATTTGATAAATCTAAACAGGCCCGCTGGTTAACTATTAGGTATCGATTATTGCTGTTTTTTACTCTCAAGTTTATCGTTATTGCATCCCTCATTTCCCAACGTTTTCAAGTGTGCACACAAACATGATAACAGACGACTAAATCTTTTTTCTCTTTCTATCCCCCTTGCTCTCTTTCTATACACACACATACACACACACACACATATATATATATATATATATATATATATATATATATATATATATATATATATATATATATATGTATCAGTGGCTGTGACTACAGACAATATCTTTTAGTTTAGTAAAATATTTATCCCTCCATAGAAGAAATGGCACCTTCTACTATAACAATGCTCCTGCTATTTCTTATCAAAACTTTACAAAGTTTGTCTCTTATTGATTGGTTAATTAATTTTCATTTTGCTTCCCTGTAGATTGTGTAAGTATTGTTTTTCGGTTTTAATGTTACCCTTTTCATATAAAGAATGATAAGCATGGGTTTCAAGGAAGTTTGCAACGCCAAAATCTATCAATAAGTCCGTCAATAAAATAAAAGATCACGCTCACGAACAATTTTAAGAGCAAAGTGGAAACCAAAGGAAATGCCAAGATTTTGGATTATAAAAATCAGTAAATATTTGGCATTAAAGCATTTCCGAATTTCCAAGATTTTAATGTCAGACATTTGTCATTGATTTGATGTATTCAGGAACCTTTTCCGGCCTGCTGAGAGCAAAATGTTTTACTTTTTTTCGATATTTGGCGTTGATGTTACGAGTCTGTTTTGAAAATGTCATTGATTGAAATATAATTGTTTTTATTTGACTGGTTCTTACCATAACTCTAATGAAATAAGTAACCGTGATCGTTGATACTCCACAGTGGATCAGTGGTTAATAACATAAACTATCAGATCATTTTCCTTTGTAATGGGTTCAATCCTAACTGGATATCTCCCACCTGTGGTCCAGTTTCAAACTAAGTTAAGTTTACTGATACATGAAGCAATTTTCGTAGCTTAAAAGTCAGCAGTGGTCGTCTCGATGACAATTCACTTTTTTTCTGTCATTTACTTCACTGATTACAAACGTGAGCTTCTATCTGATCAAATGTCTTCATGGAACCTACGCGATCTTCGAAATACTGTAATGATAATTTCTGAGACACTGGTAATGTTCTGTCGAAAAGTAATTGAAAGAATTATAGATCAAAGACTGGGAAATGGAATATGTTTCCCAGTGCTTCAAGAAGACTTGCAGTTACTTGCTTCCCTGAAATGGCAACAGGACACATTTAGGAGTCACTATCAATCAAGATATGAAAATTTGCATGGAGTGAGGGCCAGGTAATATAGTGGTTATCTGCATGAAAAAAAAAAAAAAAGGATTTGGTGGGCCAGGACCGAATTCCTCTTGATTAGACTTGCATTCACTGAACACTAATGCCCCTGGGAATAACATGACTTCCAATCACCCTATGATCTACTTCATGGCTTGACATCATGAGACAAAGGTTGTTTTTTTTTAATTGGCATGCCGGACTATTTCTGAAGAAGCAACGGATAAGTGAGTAATCCGGCATTGAAGAGTAATGTGACTTAGTGCGAAAAAAGCTTTCGATATGAATATTGAGCTTAGCTTCTCCAGTCAGGGGAACAACTGAGGGAACCCGATGAGGATTGAAATAATTGTGATAATCAGTGAAAGTAGCTTAGTAACTACAACACAGCTGCAAGGTACCTCTATTTCACCAGTTGCACTCTAGTGCAGCACGATGTATTGGGCACGCAATGAGAATCAAACATGCTACAACAGTTCAAGTTTGCAGCACTTACTTGCTAATTACTTTCCAGTAGGCATCCGCTCCGTACAGTTCAAGACTTCATCAATATGATATTTTGGGATCACAGTACATTACGGGGATTCAGTAGCATATGCTGGAGTAGACAATTCGTATTTTCTAAATATGGCCTAAAAAGACACAAGTCCACCAATGTAGGGCAACGTAGTGAATGTACTGAATTCACTAGTAATAGCTTACGTGACCAGTTTCATAACTCGAGCCACAGGGTGAGACTTTGAGAATATTTGAGAAGTAAATCTAAGCTTTATGATCGATCAGAAGTAGACCAGTTGCATTTATGCTACATACGTCGGAGAGTTCATAACTTTTCAAAAAAAACCATTGGGTAATATCAACAAGAGGAAATCTTCTATTTTGTATGTGGTCAATATCCTCGTACTCAAATCTCCATTAATAACGTGCCTTTGTACATGACTAAGCCAGGCTTAGTAAGCTTTTGATAATTGTGGTACTCTATCAGTGTTGTTTGATATTCATAAAAGTATTATGATCACCGGGAAAAGATTATTTTTCTATTTAGAAAAAGTCTAAAAGCTAAAAAAGATATGAACAGATAAATGAGTAAGAATAGCATGAAGGAGAAGCCGAAGAAGGATTGATTTTGAAAATGAAGTAAGAATTTTTCAAAAATATTTTTTTACTGAAATTTTCTAACTTTTGGGGACTGTTTCTTATAGCATAATTGGTACCGTTGATATTCCTCATGATGGAATTTAGCTCTTCTTATCACTTATATATAACTTTTGTGCTCATGTGAAGGAAATGGTTTGTTTTATATGCCCTCCTTCACAGGGTTGGAGATCCAAAATGCCCAAATGAGAACAAATTTGCATCCAATAACCAACTAAAGTTATATCATTATATGCACCTGCATGTAGGAATTTCAGCTTTACATTATATGCATGTACTTACAAAGTATTTTTCCTGGATCCATTAGAACACATTTGCAGCAAGTCTGATGTAGCATACACCACATCAATTTGATCACCAGCGTCTAATTTGGAATTTCGTCATATAACCTTATCCCACCTCAGCCAATTTTTCCCTGACATATGTCTTGTTCACTCTTTGCAGTCATGAGGGTGCTTGCTTCATTCGAAAATGCATTGAAGAGAGAGAGAAGTCGAACATGGGGCAGGGTTTCCTTATTTCAAACTATTTCGATCAATCACGTTTCATGAATCAAACTGCTCTTTCTCCATTGGCACCAAACAGCTTGATACTCAAAAGACAGAGCAGAGTATCCTAAACGTTATTCTAAATTGCATACTACCTTTTATCCTTCTGGATACATTATGCTGTTACTCTTGATATGTTTTCCATACTTGGGGTCACATTAGCATGGAGTATGATTATTCAGTCACATGCTTCCTCAACGTGTAAATAGTCACATGCTCAGGGACGTTTTAGATAGTGATGTGTAACTGCAATCAGATCAGATAAGCGACACTAATTCTTCAATAACATTGCCATGGCTATTTTCAGTCAAGCAGCTTTGATGGATATATTTGAACACTAATTTTTGGTTCATTGCAAACGAACTGATTTTGATCGTCACCAGGTAC
>OY735201.1:63990596-64078096 GCA_963457665.1 Thysanoteuthis rhombus
TGGATACAAATTAGAGCAGTGAAATTATACACCCACCAATGATTCAATTAGTTGAACTATCTGAGTTTTTTTTAATCGCATCTAATCCAAAAGCCATCTGACTCAAACCATTTTAACGTTTCAAACAAATTTTGACCAAAAACAAAAATCTTAAATCAAATAAATAAACAATTGTTGATTGGAAAAACAAACCACGAAAAGCTACAAACACTGAAACGAGCTTAAAAATTGCATTAAGTGGGAAAGTAGCAAATATTGCTGATAATGCGTAAATATGTTTGGTCATTTTTTATTGGACAAGACGTCGGCTTGAATGAAAATAAAGAAAAGTGAATTATATTCTTCATTGCAGTATTTTCCCGTTTCATTTAACTGAAATTTGTGATGCTTGTCGGTTTTTTAAGGTCACCATTCTACAGCAAGATATCGATTGCAAGAGACGAACTTGACTATGCAGACACATAAATTGTGTTTGATTTAAACATTCAGATATTTAATTCTTATAGTTTAACATACCACTTGCAGACAAGTAAATAACTTTTATATGACGGAAACATAACACTTACGGAGTTATTGATTCATTGTACTATCATAAAATGTTTTCTCATATATATATATATATATATATATATATATATATATATATATATATATATATATATATATATATAACAAAAAAAAATTCATGATTTACTAGGCAATGATCAAAAACGTTCTGAATATTTCAATACTCAAAGTGCAATTTAGATTTGAGGAACTAAAATAGTAGGTTACCAAGCTGTAAATGTTCTCCGGGTATCTGCGTAATGAAAGTAAAAACATCTAGTACAAAGAGGATTATTAATTGTAGTATGCATCATTGCAGGTCTGTAGATGGGTAGAGGGGCCAATATGAGGCAGACAACGTTTTTAACAGTGTCTGCATGAAGAGACGGGTGAGATCATCCCCAGCAGCTGAGGGAGAAGGTCCGCCATCCGGTCGAAGACCGAATTTTTTATGTCATCTCTTCCCTTTCGCTCTAATTCTCCAGATAACAACCTTGACCTGATGCATTCAGAAATGGAAGCGCAGCCGCCAACGTTGTCCTCAATTTGCAGTTTTGCTCCATCTATGTTCATTGGGTTTGTTTACACCCTGCCTCTGACAATATGATGAAATTTTAAGGTGCTACCGATCACATACTCAAAACTAGGTCTATATGCTATTGCAAAACAGGGTAGAATTATTTTTCTGAGGTACATAGATCATAGGTTTTCTGTTTAATTATCGATCTCTGACGCGGATAGCCGATCGGCATGAAAAGGGTTATTACCATCATTTAGAAGCATCTCCCATAAAAGGTTGATCGTCATTGATCATAATCATGTCCAGTAAAACTTGCACTAAATGTAAGCGATTATTAGGTATCTAAGTTTTTAAACCAAAAACTAATTCCAAGATCTTGCAGCTCCTCTTTCAGTCTTTTCAAATTTCAATTCTGATACACATAATGATATCAATCCTAAGGCTTCAAGTTTAGAAGCACCATGAAGGGTAATTCTCTGCAGCTGCTTACTAGTGATATCGAAATCGTTCATAGAGAATCAAAATGAACCTTTTTTGTGGAGGAATCTATTCTCAAATAAGTTCAGAAATACAGGTGATATAGCTACCTCCAAAACTATGAAAACTGTACACTATGTGTGAATACAAATGACCCGATAGTCAGGTCGCGAATATCATTGTGTTATCATTCTTTGTTCTAGTTAATTATTTCATGACAGCATGATATCTCATAAATTCTAATAAACCAAAATACCTTGGGTACTGTGTAATGAAATAAATCATTGGATTTTCAACTATTTTGATAACGCACTGTTAAACTAAAAATCTGTTCTAACTAACGAAAAACTTTGAAAACGTTAAAATATGCTATTATGTTTAAACCCGTGATTATGTCATCGATTAGTTATTTTCTCGATAATAATCAATGCTTTCATTTGATTTGAAGTATACTTAATTCTATTTAACTCTCTCATCCATTTTCTGTCAATTTACCATAAACTCCCACCTATACATCTATTCACCTATATACCTATCAATATGTTTTCATAAATTTAGATAAATATGCGTTGTATTCTCGAATCAATATTCATATTGAACATGTACGTTATTAACTCATAAATATTCATGCACTAATATAAGTATCAAAGAAGTTAGAATATAAACTCCGGTTATTGACGTATCATCGTGGATGTTACAATAAAATCTGTGGTAAGAATATCGTTTCACTATGCTTCGTTCATTTCTCTGAAGAAAACACAGAACTGTTTGAGGGAAACAGAAAAAAGACCTTTGCTTTTTCTGTGATCGTTTCAATCTAATATATTTTTATTGGTCACGATTTGTGGATATATCTTATACATTCTGATACTATCTATTGGAAACTGTTGCATCACTATCTGTCAAATCACTTTTAGTCAGTTTCCTCCTTGGTTGAGGGCTTATATTTCTAGGCCCCTACTGAGAATTATACACTGTCAAATTATTATTTCTTCGCCATAATCCATAACAAAATAAAATGTTATGCATTAGATAAAAAAGATATGTTTTCATGAATTTTTTGATTGGAAGTTGTGGAGCATTGGAGAGTTCTGAACACGCAAACGGTTGATATTCAGATAATGAACATTTTCTCTCCTACAGGAATTTATCAAGCAGGTATAATATAAACTGGAAAAAAAATTAAAAAATCAAGGGGAGAACAAATTATGCCATGATAAATAATTGGATCGATGGTGTCTAAGAAATTTAAAGAAAAAATGAGAAAATAATGAGGAAACCCCTGAGCAAGCAAACAGTTGGATAAGGGCAAAGTGAAATCAGTGTAGAAATTAATGATGGTATTTTGAATCGGCTGGATGGATCTCCCAAACATTGAAAAGCAATAACCGATATGATTTTTGAATTAACGAACGAGTGAAATTGGAGGAAACTTTTGGTCGGATGATCATGATGTAACGCTTGGTTCATATCATTATTTTAAAGTAAGGTTTGTATTTTGATTTTTAGATATTTTAAAGTCTATTGAGGTATCTCAAGCTGATGAAAAGGTAATAACAAACTTTCCTTTAATAAGGTACACCTACATCCCCCATATATATATATACACATCTATACATTATTGTGTCATCCACAAACAGCTGTGTTTATGAATTACATCTCTCCAGTGGGGCTATAGACTTTCCATTATCCCATCCAGTACCGCCAAGCAGAATTGAAACCTTCACTTCAGATCCAGAGGCCTATATCCCACCTCTTGACTACGGAACTAGACAGTCAGGGTAAATTTAAGCAATATATCTATTTACACAGAAATTCCTCATCCACCAGAGTGCTCTATTTCTTATGGAAGAGCATTGAATAAGCTTACGATGGATGAGTTACCTCGCTTCAAGACTGCTCAACCCTGAATAGAGGAGCATTGATTGAACATACATAGTTATAAATAATAGACCTCTATCTTTTGTGTGTATATATATATATATATATATATATATATATATATATATATATATATATATATATATATATATATATATATATATATGTGTGTGTGTGTGTGTGTGTGTGCGTGTGTGTGTGTGTTGAATAAAGGATATATGATACAATAAAATGATAATAAACATCATTTGAAAGATACTTCTGTGTATGTATAATATTAGCTAGACAACGTAAATAGGTTGAATTAAAAGAGAAAATGAGACTGCTGCGGGCATTGAAACTTCGACTGTTAGAGTAGTCACTTCAACATAACGTTCAATTCACAATTTAGCTGAGCATTCACCGATAATGCAAAGGCCCATGTAATTGTTTCACGTCAAATCCTCATCATGTTTATTCACGGTCTATATCTGCATCATTTGTTCCTTTCAACAGGGACAACAATCTCATGAAGAAATGATATTTATATCATATCATATATATATATATATATATATATATATATATATATATATATTATCATGTCCATGTTATCAAACTTGTTCATGTGATCATACCTTCTACGTCTAGTCGCTAAATTGTGGTTACTTGTTTCAAAATGACCGTATATAACTTTTGAAGACCCCAAATAACCTCATAAGTCAAGTTCACATAGATTGCAATCATCGCGCGAATAGTTGCTCTAGTCAATCGTGATTGATCTATCCGACATCTTTTGAAAGATTTATTATTCACTTGGGATTTTTTTCGCTCTTCTTATTTCCTCTGTTGTTACGTCAGGGACATCACTGTTCTCTATCGATGCCTTGAGAATATACTAAATGTCAGCATCCTCATTGCAAAATGTTGCCAACAACTCTGAAAATAGGCTACCAATTATAATTAAATGACTTATGGTGTTTTCAAAAGATGTCAATGGTCAATTTCATATAGTCCATTTCAATATGCTGTCCTCTTCTAAGTCTATATCCTCAAGATCACGTCGATATGCCTTATAGTTTTAGCGGCGAAGGGGCAAGAATTAACAAATGAACAATAGACTCCAATACTAGCATAGACGAACAAAACACAAGTTTCGAAAATAATAACAAATAAATGAATGATTGAAACTATATAAAATGAAAAAAAAAATGCTGAAGATAGTAGAATACGGAATACCCTTGAACGCACCGACTGACACTTCGATAGAAAACAGTGATACACTTGACGTAAAAACAGACATAATATGAAAAACGAAAAAAGCAAACAGGTGAATAATAGATCTTCCGAGGATGTGAGAGAGATCAATCATGATTGACTAGCACAACTATTCACACGATGTTTACAAAAGAAAAGTTCCTCAAACTTATTTCGAAGAAGTGATCTGACACGAAAGGAGATGATAAGATGGCTTCATAATTACCATCCTATCAATTCTCTCTTGAACATCCACGAAGAATTCTTGAAAATCCTCACAAATTGAATGATAAATATTTTAGAGTTAAAGCAACTGCGTGAACAGACAGGTTTTAGAAGCAGCTACTTAACAATAGACAACCCACATAGTGAACCATCTGGTTGAGGATACAACTGAATACAACAAACTGCTCTGTTTGGATTACTTGGACTATAGAAATCTGTTGATTTGACAGAAAACACGACACTCTTCATTCCAATGCGAAAACAAGATATAAACGAGGATTTTTTAAAAATGATTGAGAATACATCCAAAATTTCCCTGCCATAATAAATCTTCATATAACAAAGGGAAAGAGCATATGGTATCATTAAAAACTTTAATGTGAGCCATGAAAACACATTCCTGAGAACAAACCCCGGAAACGTTGGACTGATCACAGATGGCGAATATATGAGCGATTCTAGCTATTGTAATGATAATGCATTAATAGTATAAAACTGTAGACGATCTGCAAAATATGTTGAGTGACTAAAAAATCGGAAAAAAAAGACATAAGGTTAAAGACGGACAAAACAAAGACAAAAGGAATACCCAATGCGCAATTACCAGAAAAAAAAACATTAGAGATAGTGAAGCTTTGGAAAAGTTAAGGAAAAGATGTACCAAGATCAAGTCTTGGAGCTGCCATGATACAACAAAAAGGAGATACAACGATGCATAACAATCGACTGGAATATTTGTTATAAATAGAGCCATAATGAAAAGTGACCAGCCAATATGCTTAAAATGTTAAGGATGCGATCAATAAATATTACTTGCTCTAACGCACGGAAGCCAATCGAAAATTAACTAAGAATAGCACAGACAGCTATCAAAAGAGCAAGTTTGGGAATCAGCAATAAAAAAAATATCAGCACAGATAAATAAGCAACAACAATGGAGATGGGCCAGACTCATAGCAAGATGAATGGACAAAAGATGGCAAGCTAATTGGTACCCATGTGATAGTAAATGCAGTTGGAAAAGACTAGACACACAATGAAGAAGTAGAAAAATAGCTGGTAGACAATAGCATAATTAAGCTCATCGAAGAGGATGGGAGACATAAAATGGCTGCTTCATATATATATATATATATATATATATATATATATATATATATATATATATATATATATATATATATATATATATATATATATGCGTCACTTGGTTTGGGCAGCGTAAATGGAGTAGACAATTAAAAAAAGATACGGGGAGTCATTCCACATAGAGATTCAAATAATATAATGCCTTCATAATTATTCTGTCGTTTTATATATCCATTTGCTAATAATATATTAATGTATTTTTTTTTTATATGTATACACATATATATCTATGTTTACATTTGCGTCTGGAAATTATGATCACCTCTCTGAAACTACAACTGGCACTGCTTACATTATACTTTTACGACCTCTTTGAAGCTGCACTACCTAACTTTATGTACATACAATACAGAACTAAGGGAGATTAGAAAATAACATACAAAATTCGGTATCAACTCCATAAATTTTGTTATCAGTTTAATTAAACACTTTACGTGTGAAGCATAAGTGCATATCACAACGATGGTGTTATATCAGTATGGAGAACGTGTGAATAACTGAGAAAATCGGTGAACTGAAGTACGACAGCAGAGACCATAACGCGAGACCACTAGTTAAGAAAAACTGCCGAGGATTACAACGAGTTTCAGTATCAAATAAATTCCAAGGATTCAGAGCATCTGTCAATGCGAATACAATTTGCTACGAAGGAATCAACTCATACGATTCAAGAAATATTACAACAGTGGAATTATAACAGCTGCCACTGTGATAGCAATAATTGAACAAATACCAGTTGTAAAAAACATAAGTTACAAATGGAACCAGATGAATGTGTGCGCCTATGCGTACGTATGTGCTCAGTCGTACGTGTGCATGTGTTTGTTTGTGTGTACGTATGTGTGTGATAGCATCGTATGCGTCTGTGCAAAAAATGTTCTTTAAATATAATATCAACACGAAGCAAATGTTTTGTGGGGGGGGTTCATTTTAAGTTTGGTTATTTCGACAGACATTTTCGGAATTACAGAATTCCTTTGTTATTTCGAAAACACGTTTTCGTTTTTTTTTTCTTCTTTCGATAATTATAGTATAAAAAGCATCTGACATCAGATGGGCAATTTTTAGCAACAAGATCTAATATGAGGATAATCTCCGATCCAGCAAAGTTTCACATCGTCGAACAAATTAATCGAAATATTTTGTTCAATAGCTTTTACTTTCAGTCTGCACCCAAAGATTACAGACCGGATGGTCACGTCATTAAACTATGTGAACAAGGTTAGAATGGTTTCAAAGTAGACAAAAGTGATTATTTTGGATCCAGAGCAGTTCAGAAAAGTGTCGAAAGCAAGACCTTCTGATGATCAGATCAGAGACTGCCACGACTGATTGGGGACACTGGTCTTCCTACCATCACTATCGACGTTGTTCTGGACTTACTCAATATTCATGAATCTTCCTCAAAGATAAATTATTGGGAAATTAACGCGTAGAATTTCGTATGCACTTATTCTTTTGAAGGCGTGAAAAAACGATCCATAAATAAAGAATGGGCGATTTTTAGCGGCTTATCAAAAGAACACAGCCATTGTATATGGAGGAACAATATTGATATCATTTAATCAATCGGTCGACAAATCAATTTATCAGTACCCATGACTTAACATCGATCTGTGTAGTCTTCACAGTGTAACTGAGTTTTCCTGGAGTACAATACATTTTGCATACCGTCAAAATAAACCATGATAGTGAATATCTATCTATCAATGAATATATCTATTAATTTGCCTTTTTTTTTCAAATTACATAATCACAAAAATCATGCATAGATACATCTCTCTCTCTTTCTCTCTCTTTCTTTACATACACATATATGTCAGTGTGTGTATATGTAAATATATATATATATATATATATATATATATATATATATATATATATATATATATGTGTGTGTGTGTGTGTATGTGTATGTGTGTTTGTGTGTAAAAAAATATGTACCTCAATAGAAAACTTTATCCATGTCTTTTGACTTTTTGCGTACATAATTAGAAAATCTAATTCTCTCTCTCTCTCTCTCTCTCTCTCTCTCTCTCTCTCTCTCTCTCTCTTGTCATTCAAATGCTTAAAACAGTTACATGATAAACAACTGATGATGCCAACAAAAAAATCCACACGTAGTGCCATTATAACTAATTCTACGTAAAACATATGAACCACTGAAATAATTACGAAAATCACAGTATTATATAGTTGGGAATAATTGGCAGGAATATTTGACTGACATCATTTTTCTGATTTTTTTCTTTGTTGTATTTAGTGCCTAAAACTATATATATATATATATATATATATATATATATATATATATATATATATATATATATATATATATATATATATATATATATATATATATATACGGGTGAAACTGAATCGGAAAGAATATTTTCAATATATGTATGTACAAAGATCAACTGTGTTGGATGTGACATAGGTTATCTGAAGACAAGAGAATAATGCCTCGTTAAGATAGCTGCTGGCCGGGACTCGTGTTTTTCTCTTCTTAATTTCTGATCCACACTGCTCCAGCCCTCCAGTAGATAGGGAATCATCTCCCAGGGAACAGCAAATCCACAAAAAGTTCCAGAGATTCAAAGAAATCCCAGTGAAAGCAATCACATATTCTATGAATGCATTGATAGATTGTATTCTTGTAAAAGGTCTGATAGAATCATTTCAGAAATTTATAAGCAAAAATTAGGCTCAGTAAAAGAAGCATTTAAGACACAATCACATTCACAGGCAACTTGAAAGGCCTCCGAGAAGAAAAAACGGATGTAAAATCAAAATGATCTGATATTTTCCTAGTGAATTGTCTGATATGAATTTATAGGGCCATCTTTGATTACATGAAAAGTCACTATTCTCCACATATGTCATTGGGATGAACCACGTTGCATCTCCCTGAAGAGCAAACACAAGGATTGCAGTTTGGACAGGAAATACCACTAATGCAATCCTGATTTGAAGTCATACAACACAATTAAAAAAATTGATTCACTGTGGCTCTTAATTGTAAGCTCAAAATGTGTTTGTTTGTTTGTCTGTGTGTGTGTGTGTGTGCGTGCGTGTTTGAGTGAATTGAGAATGCTCATAGCATAATGAGGAAAAAAGATTTATAGTATGCAGCAAATATTTTTTTTTTTATGTTCATTAACCAAAACTTCTCCATTGACTATACGGATCGATCACTACGCAGTAACAATTAATTCAGTTTAAAATTCAGCTAACTGTTAAGTGTCTACCTAATGTCGTTGGCTGCCTCGGTCTGACATGCTGGAAAGTATATCAAACTCTCGGGGATGGTAGTCAAAGGAATTGTATTCAATACTTGCAATGCTCGAGGCTAAATCAATACTACTGTATTGGTGAACCTTTTTTTCCAAGAATCTTACAATATAAGAAAAATTCAAAATCACATTTGAAATGTGATATTAATGATCCTCTAATTCGACCCTGAGAATTACTGAAGTAATGCCATTTGAAAAAAAGTGTGATCAAGAAGTCTTTTAAGGGTCATTTAAAGTCATCGACCATTTCACTACCAACCCCAGTGAGACACAACAATCACTCGTCCCCTTCAATTGACCGTGATTTTTCCCTAATTGGAATAGAACAAAATCATTTTATTTGTTGATAGAGAATTTAGTGACTGAACAGAAATGATTGTTCATTATCAATCATAAACATGCAATAAAAAGCAATGAAATATTCTACTAACTGATGCATATAACGCGTTTTGGTTATAAAAGTGTTATGTCATTATCGCTCCTTATGTTCAAACTCGTGTTTGGAATGCAATCAAAGCTTTGCTAAAATTACCCAGTCAGTGCAATTATGTTCAAATTAACATTTTTAACTGAAAGAATAACATATTGGATATAAGTTACGCATCCTTTTACTTCAAAGGTCATTATACGTATGAGTAACGAGAACATCTCAGATATTACACATTTTATGAAAACTATTGAATGGAGTGTCAGGTTTATGAATTTCGCATCTGCAAGTTCATGATTCTGTACACGGAAGCCCAGCTTTAAAGCAGGAGCAGCAAATGCAAACATCTTTACAGAAACTCATTCCAGCATCTGCTATCGTTATCAAGTGAGTTCATCAGCCTTCTTTGTCCTCAGTCACAAAGAGATGGAATGGTTGATTCTGGCTCTATACATCATGTCCAAATGCCACATGTATAAGCTACTCTCCGCATATTATGTATGAGTACACCAGCGAAAGAATTACAAGTATTGCCTTTATTGATGTCACAAAACCGTTATAATTTGAAATTGGTATATCATCTGGATTTGCATGTATGATAGCCACGTTGTGAATATGTTTTGTTCTTAAATGTGTGGGACACTTTTTATATATAACCAATACATATTTGAAAAGTGAGGAATATCTGTGAATGAAAAAAATCCTGTGTTGATAGCATGTGTTCACTTGAGGACTTTTTGGTAAATACCAATTATCGTACATTATGGACACACTTTGTGGCTCCCTTTCTGTCACACAGCAGCAATACAGTGTGCCCAAAGGGTTTGGGAATAGATAGCCTTTACCAAACCTCTTTCAAGTTAATCACACTGTCATCTTCCCCTTTTCTGAATGTGAATATTGTGCCAGTCCAAGTGATCGAAAAAAAAAACGAATTCAAAAGGGAGGAAAACGCGATTGACTTGTTCCTAGCAAATTCTGAACAGATTGTTCTTATATCATCCGTCCCTTTCAGTTGGAGGGATGCACAATAAGTAGAGCCAGAGCATCAGTATTTGAAGTTGTTGGTCGTGAAACGGATGTTTGCTCCATTTGTACAATCACGCACACATATTATATAATAGATTTTGGATTTTGCTGGTCAAGATCCGGTTCAATGCGAGTTACCAACCCTTTTTCGAGAATGCAAATGTCTTTACCTGGTATGATTTTGTCTATTTAACTTTGTTGCTGATTATAGTTGAAATTCATTCGATGTCTTAGGAATCATTTCTCTGTGAAACTTTTGTAGCCTGTTGTTCTTCGATCTTATACCCTATTCTTCTGCTGTCACGCATTCCACTTTCTATTTCTGACTCGAATAGAGATCTTGGATAATGTTTAATATTTTTACGGGTGTTGAGTGGATATATTACATAAGCTCAATTGCATATTATTGAAATGTGTCACGTTTTGGGCAAGTTTTGTGCAATAATATCACATCTTCATTTATAAAATAAAACATTTTGTCAATTTGACTCTTTGACCGAACCAATTTCAGAGGTCTTAACCTCGGTCCTATATGAAGCCGTCCTAAATCAGAAATGGACGGCGGGCGTGTTTGATCCTCATTAGTAATTAATCAAACAGTGCTTCTTTATTGTTGAGTGATACTTTATGCTTCCCATTGACGTCTTTCTTCTTTTGGACGATGGCAGATACATTTGTTCAATTGTTGTTCAAATAGTCTTCGCTCTTGTTTAACAACAATGTCTTCTTTGAATGACTTCTGTTGCTTCAGTCCAATGTTTTTCATATTTTCGATTGCTATAAGAACAAAAATATCAGCCCAAAGGTGTATATGAAGCAATAGTCATTCTGTATATTTTCCAGTTGTGTAATGCACCTTGAGTTGAGTTCGAGGGAATTTCCCTTAGATGCAACTTAACCCCCTCGGTAGTATTTAAAATCCGAACTGTCCCTCCAAACATTGGCTCAGTTCAACCCAACCAATATCCAGCGATGGAATGCTTGTAGATATCGGGTCAAACCTACCGTCCTACCATTTCCTCTCACCTTGCTGTTGTCCTGTTCATGTTACGAATCAATAAGTATTGTAGCATAGCCAGGAGCAAAGTAATTACGGAAAATCATTAATGCTATTAGTTGAACCCTTAATGTAGGGGAAATGATCAACATAGCAGTCATTGGTGTTATGGTGGTGATGAGACGATGAGTTTAAATCTCCTGATTCATTATCTGTGAACTGTAAATAGAAGTCTCACTATTGGCAACATATATCAAGAGGCAAGAAAAACGAATTATGCAGTCATCTTCTTCGCAGGGTATTCCCTCGGGTGAATATGAAATTTCACAAAAGTCGAAGATCGTTTTATATTCTTGTCAATACTCTCCATAGCTACAACTTTTGTATTATTGTTGAATTAGTATCGTCAGGCAAACTCAAACTGTTAGGCAGTGTTGGTTTCCTTTGAAAAAGTGGAGCGTCTTACAATGGATGAATGAAGTCTCCCTTGCAGCCCCTGAGTGACTGTCGTTATTCTGAATTCATCATGTATTTACACACATTAACATCCACGTTAACTTGTCTACCTGTACAGATCATGTGGTGTTGCATCATCCTGGTGGTGTCAGCACTGTTCGACCAAGCCACCCATTTTTTTGTGTGAGTGAAATTAAATTGCCTCACCAAGAATCTGTAACCAAAACACTTTGGGATCCGTATCTTGCAATATCTCCTTGATTTTGATAAGACAAAACATGCGTGCTCGCCTGAATCTATTTTCATACCAATTGTTAAAATAATTACTTACTTGCCAGTGTGATTTTGGCTAGATGCAAACAATCTATTGTTTACTGTATTCCATTCTCACCGATGATTATGTTTTCAGTCTATTGTAAACATAACTTACTTTTGCTCTCAAATTCAGCTTATTATTACTTTCTGTAGTATGGAAAATATTGTGTGTACCTTCAGCATTTATTCTACGATACTTCAGGCCATTTAGCAACAGTATAGATGAAAACCGTTGTTCTGATTTGTTCACAACACAATGCCTTTCAATCTTAAATATAGTTTTTAGGGCATTATATTTTTAGGCGGAAGCTTACGTATTTTACTGTAATTATAGAGGTCAGAGGTGTATGGGAGTAAAATTACATTTTGGGAAACCTTCTGCATAGTGTCCGAAATTTTTCACTCATGTCATGATGAAAACTAGAATTCTATCTCCAGCATAATGTCCCAGTAGTTAATTGTTGGATATGATTTAAAACAATTTCACAATTGCTCAAAAGCTTTTTTTGGTTTGAGCATAGAAATTGGCCTGTTGATGATCTGCTTGAACTAGAACTGTCATCATACTTGGTTCTTGTAATGTGTAAAAATCAACCTTACATATGTGCTTGGTCACTTGCTGTTATGTCTGCTTTAGTGATTGCAGCACTCCGTCCAGATTCTTCCGATCGGTATCCATAGACATTTAAGATTGGCTTTCTGAGATAAAGGCCACCAAACATTACAAGGAACCTTCTTTCAACAAGTAATTTTGGAAAGCACAACTGAATTTGCTTTACTACTGCAGATACTGAACAAGCATATCCTTTCACTATGATTTGGGGGATTGTGTTATTTTCTAAATGGTTATCCTTCAATATTTTATTCACATTTTACAATTGACCCGTAAAGATTTGTCCAGAGAGATTCAACCGATCTTCAACATCACATGAAGTATTTCCCAATGCTTAATGTCGTATGACACTCAATTAGAGGAGGTTTTACTGCGTTGCAGTAACAGACAATCACCTGTGAAATTTTTGAGTCAGCAGTTGGACAACACTAAATGAGCTGATGTGCTATTTGACCCTCGATTCACAATGGCCAAGTTTGTCAGTTCTTGGGGGTTTTCTGATTTATTATGACTAGGAATAAATACTGAATCCATGATGTTGATTTCTTGACTAAGTAATATGTCCACAGTATTAATGAGAGGTCTCGTTTCATTTTTCTCCAAATCTCATAATCCTTCTAATTGATGATGAAACGTATTGATATTGACCTTGGAATAATTAGTTTCAGTCACATCATTCATAGGGGATAAAAGAGAGAATGAAATCTTCAGGGTCTTCAGGGTCAAATTATTTTAGTGGTAATTTCAAGTTTGTAAGCTATTATGTTCCCCTTTATAAACTTACAAAGTTCTATCCGTAGTGGTATTAGGAAATGGACGACAGAGTCATAATATAATTACTTTTCGTTGCAGCCTTTTAAATTATTCTATTTAATTGATCATGTACTAGTACTGATATATCTGAACATTTTGTGATTTTTCCAGCTAATAACACTTTATTTCTTGAATAATCAGGCAAGTACGCTGATCATCACAATGAAGAGATTAATAGACTTTTAGAATAAGGAAAAATAAACCCAGTCAACAATTCAAGCATGGCAACCAACATCAGAACTAACAGTAACAACTACCTCAGAAGAAAATCTCAAAGTAGTTTAATCGCTGGTTCGGATTCGTTGTTTGTCAAACGGCAATATAGAATAATTTAAATCGTAAAATTCTTTTATCTCATTACCTCAAGAAAAAATGATTCATCTGATTCATACTTTGGTTATAACAGGCCTTTTGCATCAAAGGTGACCTTTAATTAATTAAATCGATAGTTTGAATCAAATTCATGTTTCTATTCATCATTCAGAGAATTGATTGAATGATGTGTGTTTGCCTTTTTCGTTTTATTTTGCACCGTCTTAAGAATTAAAGATACCGTGTGAGCATTTGTTGCAGTCGCACGAAGCAAGCCGTTAAACAACCGGGTGAATATACAACATTGAATACTTACTATATTCATGTATCAACATTGCCACACATCAAAGACACACACACACATATCTATCTATCTATCCATCTATCTATCTATCTATCTATCTATTTATCTATCACTCTCTCTCTCTCTCTCTCTCTCTCTCTCTATATATATATATATATATATATATATATATATATATATATATATATATATTTCTCTAGATACCAATATGATGAACTGCTTCATTTTTCAATTTTTTCTTAAAGTGATGATCATTGGAGGACAACCTGAGCTCAACTCAAAATGTTTACTTCTTTGTTATTCATTTCCCCTTTTATCCAAAATGTTGGTTGGGTTAAAAATGAGAAGTAGAAGATCAGATTAGATTCCTCCTTTTGTCAATACATCTGAACACCTTCAATTGCACTGGCAGCATAAATTTGCTACATATATATATATATATATATATATATATATATATATATATATATATATATATATATATATATACATATATATATATATATATATATAGAGAGAGAGAGAGAGAGAGAGAGAGAGATAAAGAAGGATGGATTAATACATGGATGCTTCCCTCGTACATCAGTTGTATTGATGTGTATGCATGTGTTTTATGTGAAGGTCACAACGTGATTTTTGCTTTTATAAATATATATATTCATGTGTATGATCAACCTTTTATCTGCCCCGATCTTTTCCATCTCCTTCATCTTCATCTCTGTCAACTTTTTCTCTCTGTCTTTGTCTCTGTTTCTGTCTCTGTCTCTCTGTCTTTGTATCTGTCTCTGTCTCTGTTTCTCCTTATATATATATATATATATATATATATATATATATATATATATATATATATATATATATGTATATATATATATATATATATATATATATATATATATATATATATATATATATATATATATATGTGTGTGTGTGTTGGCCATAGATAGATAAATTATGCATGAATATAGATATTATTATGTGCATGCGTGTCTTCGGATACCCTGGATGACCTCACTGTGTGTGCACATATTCAGTGGATGTTTAAAACATAATATTTATCATATTTACAGGAATCTTTAAAAGCTTCTAATTCAGAAAATCTTTCGATATATTTTTTCTGCATTTGCAACTTTTAAAAAGGGGAAAATGATATGAATATGTAAAGAAAAAAAACTCCAGCTAAATAGGATTTCCCTATGAAAGGCAAACTGAAAAAAAGAAGCATAGGGCTGGCAGCATTTGATGTATGACAGATTTTACCGAGGAAATAATTTGCAATGCCGAAGCGGAAGGTGTCAAGAGGGTCAGATTCCATCGTGCATCTGGGGAGACAAGAAATAAACCGAATGAATAGAAAATACGTATAACAAAAAGGAAAAACTATATCCTTTGAAGCCGGCTATCATTCTCGAAATACGTACATTACAGCTAGGTATAAGCACCTTGGAATGCCAACATACATACACGGATATGAGTTTAGCGACATGTTGCCTAATACGTACTAAGTGTATGAAGACCTAGAGAAGTTTCTTTCCCTCAACTTATATTCTAGGAAATCCTTTTTAAATGGTAATATCACATTTTTCACTTTTGAAAGAGAATTGCTGGAAGGTATTCGTTATTTTGGGCAATGCTTTTTCGTGAGTCATGTCACTTGGTATTTAAGGTCGAGTTGCAGTGATCTTTTCCCATATATCCACACTAGAAATGATATTTCTCCACAAAAGAAAGTCTGAATAGTACCTGATTTTAGAAATCCCTTAGAATATGACCATCTTCGGTGAGTTTTTTTTGACACGCTCCTTGTAAATAATTGTCGTATATTTATCATTCGAATGGTGTCTTACCAGTGATTTTCTTTTACACACAAACACATATGCACAAACATGCATACTCACACACATACACACAATCCTATATATATATCGAGAGAGAGGGGGAATGCAAAAAAGCATATGGGCACTTGAAGATATATACGTAATCCAACATTCTCAAAGTGCTTCCAGTTGTCTGATAGCTTGATTGTATCATCACCTAGACCAAAGCGAAAGGTTCGATCCTAACTGTGTGTAGAGAGATAATGAGGTAACTTTTAGTGATAGAACATTTTCGTTTTGAAAATTGAATCCTCTCAAGCTAAGATTTGCACACACACACACGTGCACTCACATACACGCATGCTCTGTCCGTCTCTTCCTCCCCCCTCATTCGATCTTTCTCAATTTATTTCTCTCTTTTTTTTCTCTCTCACACAGCATGCATATTTATACTACATATTACTACTAGGGTATTAATCAATGCTTAACCCAATGATATGAGAGTGAAATAATATTTGGAGATTGTTTTAAACAAACAACTCATTATTTCAAGGTTTTGGAATTAAGGCACCACGAGAAACTGGAGGTTTATATAAACAAGTTGTAGATTTGGGTTAGAGAGGTTGTGTGTTGATAGATGGTTTTTGTTATGTGTGTCACTGCCCCTGGAAGATCTTTGCATGGATTAGCCCTGTATGCTGATAACATTGTCATATTTCTGATGTACGTAGTGTAATCTTCTATTTTCAGAATTTTATCAATGGGCAAAAATCGGGAATGTCTTCCTGTTAGACATACGTGTCCATTGGTACAGGTTGTTCATGAAAATCAGAGGATGGAATTCGAGGATGTAAAATGACCGGGTGTTGGTTTGTTAGTTTATGACTTTGTGAGGGTAGATATTGTGTTGATTTATCATATGTATGGTGAGCTCAGTTGTGGCTTTTGATCCACGACTCTTGGAATATCTCCTGGTAGACATTTGGTTAAATGTGATACTGCAATTATCAGATGTCATATGAGTGTTTTAGTGTGAAGTTCAGCAAGTAGCTAAATATTCCCATTATCATTGTCAGTGTGATCCTGACTAGATGGTCTTGTAGTGCCCAACTTTTCCAGCAAAGAAAATTACACTTATATGGAGTTATCTGCCCTCGGCAAAGATCAACTTGCAATACCTTACACAGTTGTAAATATCCGCAGAAATGGTAAATTCTTTGTTGCATCCTCTTTGACATCACACAGAGCTACCAATAAGCTAACCGATCTTTATCTTTACAGTAAAACTTTTACTGTTATCTATGGCGGTAAAACTCTATCTATCTATCAATCTATCTATCTATCTATCTATCTATCTGTCTGTCTGTCTGTCTGTCTGTCTTTCTATCTCTCTCTCTCTCTCTCTCTCTCTATATATATATATATATATATATATATATATATATATATATATATATATATATATACACGTATAGAAATTAAAAATTGTGTTTCATCACACTGTACCAAATTTTGAATGATCTATCATTATTACACGGTTATTGCATAACTCAATAAATAGAATAAACAATCAAAGAAAATGATGCTGCTGCAGGAATTGATATGCATATATATATATATATATATATATATATATATATATATATATATATATATATATATATATATGTTTGTATATATAAATGTATGTTAAATGTGAACATAACATATATAGATGTATCATATTTTCACACGTGTGTACATGTGTGTATAAATTGCAAGGGTTGAAAAATTTAATTAAGGTAAAAATACTTTTCTTTCATTCTGATTCTCGAAGAAAAGTATTTTCAGATAATTTTGTAACCATTTTTTTTTCAATCCCAAATACATGAGAATAAACATGAAATCATCTAGAAAGCCGAACAAAATGCAATCGTCCTGCAATTGGCAGTGGGAAATGACAGCGAAACAAGAACACAAGAACACTGGCAAAACATCTTTAAAAAATGTCAAGACAATAACAATAATTCGAAGATAATTGCATAAACAAGGAGCCCAGAAACTGAATAAAAGCAACAATGATGAACATAAGCACAATAGAATTGTCTATTATGACAAAAATGGCTGCTTTGAATTTGAATTGCACTAATCGATTTACGGGAAATATTAAAAAAGAGCACTTTTGCTGAATTGATTTTTACCAGAACTGACATTTTTCAGGCATTCGAGTGTTAAAACACGATTCCCACAATCACTCCGGAAAAAAAAAAGAAACAAAATTGTGAGGGCTGTGGCATTTTCTTCCATCAGAATAACATTTACCATTTATCTTTTTCGCAAAGGTGGTTCAATTGGGATTATCAGAACAAAAAGTATTCACTAATACTTCTGACCTGCCAATAAAATGAATAACCACTCAGTATTTGTATTACACACACACCCACACATACACAAATACACTGAGTTTCGAGACTGGTAATTTGTACCCATACCTAAAACAGTTGCCACTGTAGCATTAGTGAGTGTAGATGTATTTGCATGTGACGCAAAAATCGAGGAAATGTTATTGTAATTGTATCAGCTCGTTGAAGTCATGGAACCAGCTTCCAGAATAACAAAACGAAAGCAACAAACAAAAATGCCAGTTACAGATTTAAAAGAGAAGAGTCCAAATCAGACAGAAAAGCAGTGCTGTCCAGATTATACTCCAGAGAACGAATTTTGGGGGATAGCACCGTGTATGTAAATCCATTCTATCGTTCATTGTCGGTCACTGAGTTTTCTATCCCATGTAACCTGATATATTGTCCATCTTCAACTCACCCCACTCTTGCAGCAGCGGGTTGATTGAAGAGATGTCTGCCCTCTGTTCGTGCCTCTTTCCGACGGATTGCAACCACTGGAATATTTTCCCTCTGCCCAGTCATCATTGCTTCTTTGTTCGAAGAGTCGACCAATGAGAAGAGATAGCTACATTTAAACTGTACGCTGATTGGCCGAATCAAAACAAAAAAAGAGCAGATCTCACGCTAAAGCTAACGTTCTCTTTTCCTCTGTTCAGGGTGCAAACACATGAATAAACGTATTTCCCTGTGCTATTAGATATCCTTCTTGTATCATTCAAATTTCTTTAATTTTTTTGCTTGAGTGGGTGATATTCTGTAAAATACACATACGCACACACTCATCATGATCACTGTCTTACAGAATGATTTACAAAATATGTTTAGAGCATAGTATAATCGGGTGCAATAATAGATAGCAGTACATGGTGATGTATGTCTTGTCCTAATTCTCCATGTTATGAAGGCTTGCCTCCCTTCGAAATGGCACTAAGAGTCCCGGCTTCCATCTGAGCTTGGTATATCGACCTCTGGCACTGGTGGGAAATGGCTAATTATTTTCTCCATGACTTAAGACCATTTCACTGAATACATTTGTGTAGCATATATTTTCTGCAAAATCACCCTGGAAACAAAGTTTAAAGGCAGAAACCTATATGAGTGAACATTCTTGTATTTTCTTATACAAGCATCTTCTGTTCCGATCTCATATCTTTAAAAGAAAATGTTTGTTTTTTTTTTTAATTTCCTTCAACTTTGAATAAATTCAGTTCTCCTGATTGCTCAAAATTTTGAACTCGTAAGAACTTATTTAGTTCGTCATCATCCCTAACATATTTTCCATTCTTTTTCCATGTATTTTTAATGCTTTTTTGTATTTTCTGTCGGAGGAGATTTGTAACGTTTTTCATTAATGTTCGCTCTTATTTTATTGAATTATTTTCCGTCTTATTTTTTCATAAACGTCTTTCTCTCTTTCTCTCTTTTTCTCTCTCTCTCTCTCTCTCTCTCTCTCTTTCAATAACCATTACCCTTCAACTCATTCTGTCTTCATCATTTACGATTGCTACAGCTGAATAGTAGATGGTAAATCTGATTCCACCAGGAAAAATTATCTGTTTCACTGGTTTTGTGGTAATAAAAGAGGGGTGCGTGGCGAATTAATCATTTCAGAGATTCGCCTCCAGGTCATGATCTATTGATTCAGAATTTGAGCTTTCTTTTTTTTCAATTAATCTTAGAAAACCTCTGTTCTGCAAGACTGTAATAAAAAACCTGATCAACTTGAATTATGATACTTGTATTCTTTAACTCTTCGAGGACTTTTCTGTTGATGTTTGAGATGCCTTCAATGTAAACAACTTTGAATGTACTCTCTATGGACTCTGAATGTACTCTCTCAATAACGGCATATCTCGTAATTCTTCCGGAATCATAAAATCGTTAAGCACGTTTACCTGAGTTCAAACGTTTATTTGTGTATTCAGTGCATAGACATCAAGTAGATTAATACCAAATCCATTGTTATAGGAAGTAATCGTGATTTTTTAATGTACACTGTCCTTGATTACTATTTCTTCGATTAGCAGAAGATTTTCAGTTGTACTGAGCGGGGGATGGGAAATTGTGTTCTACAAGTCTTCCAAATTGAAAAAGTATATTTTCTTTGAAAATCATCTTAATATTACTTTGGCAAGAACTCTGCAGTTCTGACTCTGATAGGATATGCGAAATTATCTCGACCAATAGGTATTGCAGGTTTAGTTAATTATATTCACTAAGTTTAGCTTCCTTATCTACACATTAGGTGAGGGAATAAGAAGTTATGAATATTTCCTTGAACCACTGCTGAAAGTGGGGTCAGCCTGCTTGCCTTAAAAACATGACTTGGATTCCCAGCGGTTTATTAGCGTAGTAAATCAACAACTGGTGCTACAAGAGAAAATGAAACGTTCGACTGCAAAAATTCATTCATTAGTATCAGTCTGGTCAATTACTGTGTTCATTTTTTTCTTGCCTTTCTTGTCGTGACCCCTTCCTTCCTCAACAAGTTTATTCTTTGTTTCTCTCAACATAATTCATTATCTCCGTCTAACTTCACATCCATTCTTCCACCTTCACCTAATTTTTCACCTTCATGTTGCGTTATTTAGTGTCGACGTTACATTCATTCTCATCTTTTTTTCTCTTTCTCATAATTTGTTAAGTAATTTCTCTGTCTGGATAAGATTAAGTCAGTGTGCACCTGGAACTTTTAGCCTAATTAAGCTACTTCAATCATCAGACAAGAAAAGGGAAGGCCCAGACATGGCTATCCAGGGAAAGATTATTCAACTGCAACACTAAAATCCTTCATCTTTAGCTGTTAAATCCAATGTCTTCTCGGTGATTAAAATAAAATGATGATCAATCTTCGTGTTGTACTAAGCGTAGCACATTCAACACCAGAATTTTACCGATGACTTCTGCTCATACGAAGATATTGCAAAAATTGAAAACTAGCTGATAGAATTTGTTATATAGTTCTAAGAGTTTAGCTTGCTAGCTGCTGCTTCATGGGACTGGGGGCACCGAGAAACTCATTTCTTGAACTTTGATTCCTTTATTCTGTTTTACTTTGAATACATCATTATGTCACTTCCATTGTGTTAATTATCATGAACGCAAACAATCCTCAAATGCAACCTCATGGCATAGGAGAAAGGATGCAAATTTCAATAAAATATCCTGAGGACGATCTGAAAGAAGTGTCAAAGGAACAGCTTGCAGGTAGGAGAGAAATATTCATTTATTACTCTGTACACAAAGGGAGGTAACGGCGTACCTTCAGTTGGGTAAGATATTGGTGAAAGATAATGCAGAAAAAAAAACCCAACCCAAAACAGCATATGGCCCAGACAGCGAAAAACAGGATGTTCAACGAAAATTAAAAGTTAGGACTTTGTGATCACATTTATCAGCATCGCCATTTATGGTCAGACTACTTGTTCTCGGGACTTTCTGCTTTGGAAAACGGATTCAGATGAGATAAAACACATAAAGCAAAGCAAGTCTCTATGCGTTTGCTCACTTGATTTTGCGATAAATTTCTATGTATGGAATCCCGTACGTCATTGAATGGAAGAATGGCCTATTTAATAGCTAAGTGACCGCAGAATTTTTACTGGCTCTAAGCAGTGTCATTGAGTTAAACTGAAATACTTGATCATCGAACGGTACCTCCAGACGTTTGATCCACACAAAACATTACCTTTTCCTCACTCAAGGTCCTCTGTATGCATATATATATATATATATATATATATATATATATATATATATATATATATATATATATATATATATATATATATATATATATAGTTTGAAGACACCGTCAATCATACGCATGCACACTCAAACACGACCACGGACAACAAAACATGAACACATACACACACACACACACATATATATATATATATATATATATATATATATATATATATATATGCATATATATTGAGAGAATAGAGACAGAGAGACAGAGAGTGAGAGAATGAGAGAGAGAGGGAGGGAAAGAGGAAGACATACATGCTTGGTAATGTGTCAGCACTTAATGTACCTGAAATTACTCTTCACGGGGCATTATCAAATCATCAAATATTTTCTTTCGTGGAATATCTTGTTGTAATGCCAAGATAGTCGATAGAAAAGAAAATCGATGTGGAAACACGGAGGCAAACCACTCTCCCATGACCAACCTATTCGCCCTTGCTATATCTATTACAAGTATATGAAATTGGTCCTATCTTTCTCTCTTCTCTTATTCTGCTCTTTATTCCTTACTCTTTTTTCTCCCTCTCTTTTTCTCTCTTTCTATATGTGTGTGCGTGTATATATATATATATATATATATATATATATATATATATATATATATATATATAGTGATTAATCAACATGTGAAGTGAATGACAGTTTTGTATGCTTTGATCAGGGGTATAAAACCGGGTAAGCCGGTTCCAACTTCTTTATTTGATGTACCGAAAGCTAAAGTTATGGGCAAGAAGAAATATTTTGTTGACTTTGATGAAAGCCGAATCGCTATGGCCAGTAAAATACGGAGAGCACTTCCAAAAGTCCACAACCCGTTGGATATTGTCATTCAGTTTTGATGAATATCTTTAGAGAGTAGTACAAGAGGGGAAACATACCAACTCTCGCCAAAACATTGAGTAGATAGGGTTTAGCGACAAGAAACAAAGGATTTCTTACCCGTTTAAAGCCAACAAAAGGCCCTGTGATATTGATTTCAGAAAGTTTCAATCAGAGTGAAGGTAGAAATGCAATAGAATGCACAGTGCACTGATCGTCGTTGTGTATGTAGCAAGTTATAGTACTCATTATTACCAATATTATTTGCTGGAAATGTTTCCAATGGTCACATGAGCGTTGGAACAGGCCCTGTGTATCAATTGATGCTCTGGACAGATGATTCTCCGGAATCACGACGGGGTACTTTTGCATCATTATCACCAGGAAGCAAGTGTATCAGGATACATTACAACGAAATAATGAAACCTTCGGATGCAGTGATGGTTAGCGTGAAGTAAATTGTTTGATAACATCAGATCATATTATTCATGCTGAAGGTAAATTCTCACCTACCACTAGCTTAAAAATCATCGGAAACATTCCACAATTGCAGTAGCATCTTCAGGCAGGGCAATCCTCTGTACCACACTGTATGAACAATCCTAGAACGATCTTTTTAACATGAACTCATATTAATGATCTGCAGTAGTTATATGATTTGGTACAAAAATTGGTTGTGGGGTCGATCAGCCAATCGCAGTCTCTTTTACGTAAAGATTTGGCTCGGCTAGCCAATCTGCAAATAGTTTTTAAAGTTTTACTCATTGATTCATTCTTCAAGCAGGGACGCCGTAATGACAGTGCAGAGAAATTGATTAGTATACTTGAACACAGACACTGAGAGGGCCCAGATTTTCCCTCCACTTACTGGAGTAGCCCACAGCTCAGTTTCCGTATAGGATGGAAGACTGAACGACCGATTACGAACAATAGTGGGATTTTAGATGACTGATGCTGAAATACCTGAAATTTGCAATAAAAATTATTCTTCCAAAGTTTTTCAATGCCAGTCTGAATTGGAACTCCTCATTTTCTTTTTCAAATATTCATTTGACTTTTGTTCCTGCATGGTGTTTTATGTTACTATTTTTGGGAGGCTGTTTTGGTGATCCCAACAAACTTTTCAATTCACAATATTTCTCATGCGAGAGTGCTGCAATGCAAATGGCTTTTTGTCGTTTGTTTGTATCACGTACAAATGCGTTTTACATGATTATTCAAGGATATTCCCATTGGAAAACAACGCTAAAACAAATGTCATTGCATCTTCGTATTTCAAAATGCAAAACAAATATATTCGTTGAATAATCTATGCCTCTGCATACAGTAGATGAAATCACACTTGTTTACGCTCATCAACCTAAGTGATTCGTCATTTTGATGGTCTTCCCTAAAAATATTTTGCTCTCCAGGAGATAAAAAAAATAGTGCTATGGCCCAACCTGGCGGACAACATAGGCATTATTTGTTTTCCTTTAAATGGAGATAAAACTCAAACAGGAAAAGTAAAGTAAATGACGGAAATGACAAAATATCTGCGGGTAAGCATAAAAAATTTATGAGTAAAAAAAATACCACTGCCAAGCGATGTCACAACAAAATGAAATTATTGATAAAGTTAGATCACCTCCTAATGAATTATCGATTTTAGTAGGTTTATATCTTATAAAGAGCTTGAAATGCTGTTTTCAGAGAACCACAGTGCAGATTGTTTACGATTTACAGCAGGCACCATTCCATATCTCTCTCCCGTCTTTTTCTTTTTTTCTGACTCTGTCTCACTGTCTTCCTCTCTGTATACATGTAAATGTATAAGTTTGGTGCATGTATACAAGTGTCCTTGCTCGAGTATACACTAATATGTACGTGGCATGTTTGTTGGCGAGCATATCATCAACAGGACATCAAATAAAATAAAATCATCCAATGACATAGAAGTATGTCTCCGTATTATGTTTGTTCTATCATATAATTACTCCGGGTAATGGGAGTTGCTCGGCATCCGGCCTCTCTTCTGCAATCAGCAGAAGACAGGTTGTCATGGGTTACATGCCATCAGCAGCAGTAGATTGCCTCTGACCTGGGCGATAGGAGAAGTGAGTTCAAACCTATCCAACGGCCTGAATTAAGTGAGACAATGTAAGTCCGATATTGAACTCACTGATTCCATTTTTCCAGAGAGTTATGCGTCGAACATGATCTCGGAGCGACAATCTATTTTCTCCAAGTGTGAAAGTTGTTTTTTTTTTGGGGGGGGGGGTTGCACTTTCTGTAATCTTTCCAGTAAATAGCGAGTTTTTCGAATTGTATCACTGTAAAACTGGTGAGGTTGATATCGAAGAAAAGGAACTAAGATAAATGACATCTCGCTATAGTATGTGATTTTCCAAATGTTCACTAACAGACTCATTTTCACGAATCGGTCTCCCAGTGGACTTCTTCTTTCTGTCAAAAAGCTGAACAATATCAACTTTGAACAAAACGGGAACAGGTCTACTACCAATGTACCCTCCTGATTGTCAGTCATGGAGCTGACACATAGAACCTAATCAGAAGATTTTAACCATCAAACTAAGAACCATGCAACGTGCTCTGGAGAAAATCTTGCTCTACATCACAATGAATGATCTCAAAACAATGCAGTATATTAGAGAAAAAAAAAACGAAGTCATATATATCGTTGAATCCATGAAATCCATCAGAAGACTCTAATTGCAGTGGGCTACCCATGTTGCAAGAATACAAGACAATTACTTGACATTAGAACTCACGATGTGGGTCCCGAGAGATCATATGCGAAACTATATCCGGAAAGATGAGATTACTTGACTGAATAAACAAGTTCTGAGAGTGTTGGCTCCATAAGGCCCATGATATAGAAGTCTCGTGAATCATGGGGGTTGGGGGGCAGTCCTACAAAATGACGGTAATAATCTGATGATTATATGTTCTCAGTCGTGTCTATCCTCCACTTCTTTCATCCATCTTCACGATATCTCCGAAGCTATTCGATGGATTTCAACGATTTTTTGTGAAAAGGCACAATATCCCCAAACATTCCCAATGAATTTCAATGTAATTTCATACACACAATGACCTACGGGAGAACTGATCAAATTTTCGAGTGGATGCATACAAAATTATCTGTCATGCGTTGTATATAATAACGACATGATATTGCTGAATTTCAATGTTTGTCCACACAATATCACAATTAGATCCCAATGAATCTCCATTAATAATCCATGAAAAGGTCGGTTATTAGCAACAAAAGAAATTGGTAGATACATGTACAATTACCATACTTGCGTTGCAGTTATACCAAAAACACATTGCGTTGCCAAATTATTTTCCTGTCTGTATGATACTTCCAAATGCTACGAATGTATCTCAATCAGATTTCGGAAGCCAAGAAAATCTATTATCAAAAATTTTATCGGATTTTAGAGTGGATTCATACACATTCCACGTGCACACGGCCGATCTCAACGTTTTAAGGGTTTGTGTGCCAAGATACATCAAGGTGGGAAGAAAGGAGCAAGGTTTCTAGATCGAGGGCTTTGTTCTAGCGAAAGGAAAATCAAACGAGAGGATATTCAGACTGTGTGGTTAGGACTAGTACATTGCATTAAACAGATGCCACAGTTTGCTACAGGAATCTGCAGTCCCTCCATACGAATATTACAGCTGTACAGCTCATCTGAGTGATAACTTTTGTAGAGTAACCTGAAAATTCAGCTGCTTGTGCCATTCAGGGCTAAGGTTACAGACATTCCGCTGTGGACAGATGCCCGTGCTCGCTGTAGACTTCTGCTACCCCCTGTCTCTTTGTCTCTCTCTCTCTCTCTCTCTCTCTATATATATATATATATATATATATATATATGTGTGTGTGTGTGTGTGTGTGTGTGTATGAATCACCGTATTTTTATATGCACGCTTACAAACGAACACACACGTGCACACACACACACACACTTATATATATATATATATATATATATATATATATATATATGTGTGTGTGTGTGTGTGTGTGTGTGTGTGTATTATGTATATTCTAGACACCTTTGAGCACTGAACATTGGAAAACTTTTTCAATAGATTTTTTGGGTCACATCAGTCACAAATTTCCAAGTATCAGTCAATGCATTTAAAAAAATGTCTTTCCCCTGTTCCCTATATATTTTGTTATTATTGAAAAAGTATGAATAGTTTATTGTTGGGGCCATCAGTTGTTTGTCATGTATGCTTCAGGGATTAAAAAAACATATGGAACCCCAGCAGTGTTGATCAAACACCGTCTCCCTTTATTATCTGGTTTATGCCGTACCATATTTGTCATAAAAAAAAAAAAAGGTTTTATACATATTGTACATCGATATTTTATACTACATATTTGATTTTCAAACGTAGCTTTTTACGTAGGTTACCATGAAAACATTTTTAACGGAGAGGGATCAATAAGTACAACAAAAGATATGACTCTCTCTGCGTGTCATTTATAAAATCAATGAATCTTAAAGTTGCTCTTGTCATTCTCAAATATTCCGATGATGTGGTTTCAATATCCAGATCTAGGAATGTTGCTAGCATTCCTTTACTTTAACATTTTAATTCAAGATCCTTAGGATGTATATTATTATACAATTCTCCAGATTGTCCTCAATCATCAAGAGAATATAAGCCATCAATAAACTAGTTTCAAGCAAAATGATGAACGAGCTCATTTTATCTTAGTTCTTTTTGACAATGATATGAATATTCATTGGTGTCCATGTAAATGCAAATTTTCCCAGTGAAGGGCAGGAGCAATTCCCATAGGGACACCTATAATATGATGAAATATTTCATTTCCTACTTTGAAATAACATTTCCCAATAATATGACTGACAACCACCTTAAGGGTAAAGTATGTTCAGTAAGACTTCCCTTTTTTTGTTTTCCACCTACAAGCTTTTGATTTTCTAAAAGCAATGTATTTACTATTCTCTCCTTTAAATACCAAATTTATTATTCTATTTAATTCTTCAATAGGATCTTCATCAGGTATTTTTATGTAAAAAATACTAAAATCGTAGATGTAGCCCCTCTACGGGCATTCATAATATCCAATTTACCTTTCACGGGTATTGAATAATTGACTACCCTAAAGAGATTTATATTACGATAGAATTTACTTTTTTCATGACACTGCTTAATTTAATTGTATATTAAATTGAAAGCTTCGGAAACAGTTTTTCCAAGAGGTATTATTAAGAACTCTAGAGCCTATAATAAAGCGAGCACCAATTGGATTTTATGCATTTTACGTATCCAATACATAATTGGTAACTTTCGTATTTTCCATCCATTCTAAGTTCTAGCTTTTCACATAATACTATGTAATCAAATATAATATTGTCTGGTTCGCAAGTAGATACTTCATAAGTGGATGATGAAGTTCCTATTAGGCCCACTTCAGACAATATCCTTAAAATGATATTTTTTACAGATAAATGCTGCAGTGTTTGCCTCTCCATCAATTGGTAGCATAACAAATTTGTTTCGAAGTTCCGAGAGTTCTGCGAATACTTGAGAATTTTCCAGGATTGGACTTGTTTTTTGAGTGTTTAAAGCATTTCATCCCTTGTATTTTTCCATTCACAAGTAAGTGTATTCATCATCATCTTCAGTCTTTTATCGTCCGTCGTTGGACATAGACCTTCCCTAGGATCCGCTAAATTTCTCTAACATGGGCGTCGCAGAACCAGTATTTTCTGAATTTGTCTACTTCATCTCTCCATCTTTTTTTTTTGTCGGCCTCAGTTTTGTATGTAGTCTCAAGGGATTCATGTTGTGAGTCATGATGTCCATTGGTCTTTTTCATTCTCGCAACTTACTTCCTTTCGATTGACGAATGCTGAATCTATTATCCAATATTTAGTTGACATAGATAACATTATAATATCTAATGCCTTTTTAATCTCATTTAAACATTTACTATGATTTAAACACTTTGGTTCTCTGTAATTTAGACCATTTGTGAGGAGTTTTTTTTTTTTTTTGACAATCTCTACTTACTCTGTCAATATATGTCGAGGATTTTCATTACATGATTTGGAGGCTTGGCACTCACATTTTTGAAATTCTGCCATCTTAAATCATCATAAGATTTCAAACTTTTTGTTAATAACTAAAAAAAATCACTTCTTCATGTTGGTTCAAATCTATATGGTACCAATGACATATCTTTGTTATATAAATCACTTGGTAGAGATTGCAACACATCGTTATGATTAGAGATTTAAGACAAATTTAGGCATACCATTGTCCTTTATTCTCGTGAAAAATGACACAAACATTACATAGTATATTTTTTTTGTATCAGCTGTATATATATATATATATATATATATATATATATATATATATATATAGTTTTTTGTTTGCTTGTTTGTTTGTTTGTTTGTTTTTTGGTCAATCATTTTCGAGTTTATCTGTGATTCCGAGCTGTTTTTTCTGTATAATGGCCAAATAATTTACATTTTTCAATATGTAGAGGAATAAGACTTCCAACTTTATTTTGTCAATTTCTAATGATGAAGGGTTGTCATTTTAGGTGGTTCAGGTAATATTGTATGTGGTCTACATCATTCCCTAAGACTTTGAGTTATTGATACGGGAAAACAAAATGTGTTTAATTATTCTATTTATTTACATGATTCGGTAAAAGTTTAAAATATCGAAAAATGAATACAGTGCAAGACAAATCATGTAGGCTTGATATATATATATAAGTGATGAAATTGCAGAGATTGCCTGGTTTAACATAAACCTGAGAGAAAAAGCGAAAACGAGATTATTGGATCAAAAAGGTAAAAATGGTTCAATTAATTAACTGAATTTCGAAAACTGAATATTCTGTAAATGTACAACAGTCAAAGATGATCAACAAGTGGCCAGTATCACTGAACTGGTTATGATGTATACTGTTCATTTGTCAGATGCATATAATTTTTATTTCCAAAGATATATTTGGTGGTATTGTAATATGTTTGTCAAACTCATGGAATAAAGAAAAACATCTGTAGAAGAATTATGTTAATCATTAGATTTTTTACCGTCCGTCGTCGGACATAAACCTTCCCTAGGATTCACCAGAACTATCTATCATAGGCGTGGCATAGCCAATACATTCTGACCTTGTCCAGTTCGCACCTTAATCTTGTATTCTGCAAGCCTTCTTTACACTTGTGATCTCTGGGGATTTATGTTGTGTGTTGTGATGTCTATCGGTTGATTACCATTCTTGCAACATGACCAACCCGTTGCCATTTGATTCTTCTCACACACACACACACACACACACACACACACACACACATATATATATATATATATATATATATATATATATATATATATATATATATATATATATATATATACACATTATGCTGTCTTGCGATCTCTTCAAGGTTGACCATGATCCTTTCGAGTGCAGGTTGTATGGTTAATAGTTTGAGGGTCAGTCCATTGTTAGGTTCCATGTTTCATCTCCAAAGGTAACTATCAGGACGATGCATCAAGTGTATAATCGTCTTTTTAATACCTTTTATCATTTTATTAAATGTTTGTGTCATGTTACATAGTTAGATGCTGACATTGCATCCAAAGATTACGGCATCAAATTTCATCTTGTTGTGGAGGGAATGCATTACTTCCTGCATTTCATGCACCTGTGCGGATGCATTTTCTAAAGAAAAGTCCGATGTGTCTTCAAATTATCTTGTTGGAACGGAATCACACCTGGGAATAAGAGAACTCAAAGGAATTCCATAACAACTAGTTTCATACAAAGAACAATATTGGTTTGAGAAATAACCCACGTGCTTTTATTGCATTTCTCTTCCCTAAATATATTCAGATGATTTCATCAGTTCTCGAGAGATGGACAGAGAGTTATGATTTACAGCATGAAAATGTTCGTTTTGTTTTTGCATGTAAAGCAAACACTGGAACGAAATTTAAATATCAATCATCTTTTCTATCCAAGGGTAAAGACAGTTACATGCCAAATTTCCTCAGAGGCCGGTCATGAACTGACCTAAAACCCCTTGTTAATGATTCTTTTCCATGCATTATGGTTTCCTCACACGCACGTATCTGCACAGAACATAGTGGGCGTCCAAACACAAACACACTAACACTATTCGGCGAGTGGTTCGCAAACACGTGCCAACACATTCCCACAAAAGCATACATACAGTGAACTTCTATCTACTTACCATCTTGGAACACACACACACATGCATATGTATGAGTTAGCCTTGTGACTCTCACATTTATTAATAACCACCTCATACATAGGAGGTTGCCCGATAAAAATGTACGTGCTAATTAAGATTCATGTCAAGATATTTGCCAGCCTGAATATTCAAACCCTGTTGGGGCCAATGCGTCTAGATAGATGGCCCCCAATATCTTATAAAGGGTCAACCCTTGACCTTTTCAGATCAAAAACTTTTACCTCTTTTTTTTTTTGCACCTTGGAACAAAACCCAAGACATACGCACACACAAGCTCTTAAAGATATAACATAGTGAACACATGCTTATGTATTTGTAATGCATACTAATCTTTCATTCAGGACACCCCTTTTTCAGAGGCGTTATGCTTTCCCTCTGCACATTTCCTATCGGATGTACATAAGTTCTTTCCGAGTCCAAGTCGATACTTTTCTTTTGGCCACGAAACCATGCATTCATTTACTTAATAAATATGAATTAGTCTAGGACGCAACCACAATAGAGCTACACAGTCACAAACAAATTCACTGCAATATTAAACCAGTCAGTTATAGTGTTTATTTAACTATGGCACCACCATTACTGCTTCGAATCGATAAATATATTATACACCCCGTAGGTAGACCATATTTATGACGCACTGTAACATTTGGCAAATTTAATATTGATATGAAGTTTCAGGAGGTCCGGCTGAGTAAAAGTACTGCTAATTAGCGACTGCTGTTAGGTTGTGTATCAAGTTGTAGATGATTATATGATATCAAGTGTGAAATGTGTTCCAATAGACACAAAAATCTATAACCAATCTTATATAATATGCTACATCAAAAGAGCGTCCATCTTAGAAAAGTTTACTGTGTTATGACAGAACTAAGTACGATAAGTTAAGCCTACTTATTAGCCTCTGGCATAGCCTATCTTTTGATACATACTTAGAATTCGGAGAATTACAGAAGAGATTTTTAACGGTTTACTGATAAAACTCTGAATTATGAAAATGTGTTTAAACAACGATGTAGCTCTTTTATTCGTCAAGAAACTAAACGACCATTTGATAATGAAACATTTGCTGTCGTATTCTTATTATCAAGTGTTGTACAGTTGTTGTAGGTAATTATATACGCATTACTAGTAATAAATGTGCTTCCTAAACAGAAGAACATTCCGGGGGAACAGCAAATAGCTGCTTTGTACTATAGCATTAGCAACTCCTCATAAAAATGCTGCAGCATCATACTGACAAGTTCTTGTGCCAATCCTTCTTGAATGTCGAGAACTTATTGCTTTATATAGATTGTGTTCTTTTTATAGATCGTATGTGGCCTATTTGTTAGAGGATTGTTTAATCACAATAGACCCAACTCGCAATGTGATATATATGCGTTATCTTTTTTGCCTCATACATCCTGAATTGACAGCTCTGTTTCTAATTGCGATTGCAGTATTTCGATTAAATTGACTCTCTTCGGCATCCTAAAACTTGACTCTCATATGAATGTTTCCTGTATGACTTCAGGCTTGCCATTTACTGAGTAGTACATTATCAAATAATTTTAGGTCCTCTGGAAAACAGTTTGTTAATGACTACTAGCTATCAAGGATATTCCCAGCCACGCATCGAATGAGTGCCGTAGTTTACTTGGTAGCCAATAGATTTTGGATTATAAGTGAGTTTGAGTCTCACCGGATGTCTCATACGTGTGCACCTATGCAAAAACTAAGCTACACAGTAACCAGCAGTACTCACTTGCACATTATCCTATCTGGAATTTCGTCTTTCAATTTAGTCCATTTATGTATATATATGGTATTTTCTATGCCCATCACTACCTCAGGAAACTTTCATGATAATTTTTCCAAGTGTAAATAGTCTGCACACGAAGGGTTCGCAAATAAATCGTTACAGACATTTCAATGATTGACTGAGATAAGGTCATTAATTAGGAAAACAACCATGAAATTCTCCATGGAATATTGATTTTTTTGTTGTTCATATATTTCGTAATATTTTTCAATTAATGTGGTCGATCAGGTACGTTGCAAAACAATTGGAAACCAACGCATGCGTAAGGGTTTATGCAATGTAACTGTGAAACATGATTACGCATTATGGTATGATGATATTTATTTGCCAAGTTAGCGAGACATTATCATCCTCGCCTTATCCCATAAATATTTATATGCGTAGATAACAATCACTGTCGTTATCGACCAGGAAATTAAAAAACAAAAGAAAGAAATTCGAGAAAATGTCTGATTGAGAATTATCGCTTGCATTGACCTTGATGAAGCAGTAGTTAATTGGCTCAAGCTGGCAAAAGATGGACAGATCGTGAAAAAAACAAGAAAACAAGGTGAATAGCTGTATGGAGTCTTATTTGTTCATTAGTCCTTAATAACGTGTAGCCGTAATCAGACTCTATTTTTGCAAAGAATATTGTTTGGTCCGCTCTTTGCTTCCGATCCCGATTTAATCCCTGCATAAACAAAAGATAAAGGAAATTCGATGAGAGATTTGCTATCTGATGGCTATCGAGCAAAGGATGTAATGAATTCCCCTGATTCGATGATTTTCATTTCTTATTCTTTTTTTTTTTTTTCAGGTTTGAGAAAGCAAAGTTGTTTATGATTCCGTTGAGTTAGTTTCAACCCATTATCTTCTTGATTTTTTCACTTTTTGCTGTCTGTCTTTGTTTTTGGAAGCTTCTATCAACTTCTTTTAATCAATCAATTTTCTTTCTTTCTTGATCTTTCTTCTATATTGTCCCTTTCAGTCTCTTTTTCGTTTTGTTTTTCATTCACTCATTTTTTTTCAATGTTATTTAATTGTATACCCCATTCTTTTCATTCATATATAATTACCAATCACCGTTTCTTGTGTTTTTATCAGTCTATTTATTTCTCCATTAACTGTGAGTTTTGTTCTTAATCTTCCTCTTTCTTTCATTTTCTTCCCTTCTCCTCCTAAATTTTCTTCAGCCTTTTGTTTTTTTTTGTTGCTTTTAAAGCCGAATTTTACTATCTCTTTTCCTCGTTACTTTTCTTTTTTGCTGTTTCCCCCTCCTTTTTCAATTTATACGGTTTTTTTCTCCCCTAACATCTGCAAAACCTACCTGCTTCTCTTTTTCCTTTCATTCTTTGGTGCATTCTTCTTACAATCGGTTTTTTGTTGTTGTTTTCGTCTTTTTTTATTATTTTTTCTTTGCATTACATTTTATTCTTCTTCCTCTTTACTTTCTCAAGGGATGTTTCTTGCTTATTCCATTTCAACCCCTTTTTTGTGTTTTTCCTACCTTTTCTCTTCCCTCTTCATTCAAGTATTTTTTTTTTTTGCTTTTTCTCTAAAGCTCTCGTTTTTTATCCAGTTACTTCTTGTTTACGTTTTTCTCTCGCTCAGTGTCCTTCTTCATCTTTATACTTTCATTTGCCAAACTCTCATTCTATAATTCATTCTTTAATTTTGCTTTTGACCTGTTTTTCCTTGCATACCTGTTGCTACTTATTACTCAACTCGATAATTATCCTCTCCTCAGCTTACCTCCATCTTACTGAACTCTTTCTCTGTCTCTCAGTCTCTCTCAGTCTCTCTTTCTCCTCTCTCACATACACACACACATACACGTGTGCCTTTCCTCACTACACTCTGCCTTTCTTTTTCACGCTCTTTTCTTCCTTTTCTATGCCGATTTTTTTTTGTCTCCCACTACATTAGCACCTCTTTGTTGGACGCCATATGCATCAGGGAATGACTGTTTTAAGTGCAATAGAAAAGCATAGACACCTCTGGGAACTAAGCCATGAGACGTGACCACGAATGACGAGGGATTGTGATTGAAACTCACGTGATCTATATCTCCAGTAGTTGTCTATCAATCTGTACGTATTACCGACAACCCATTGTCTTCACATCAATGAAAGTATGGCATTGCCTTAGATGCATGCGGGTGGATAGGCTTTCTGGTATTTGCAATTTACAACAGTTTAGTATCTTATCTATTTCATGTATTTCTGTTTTATAGGCCTTATATTCATTTTCACCTATTTTTTTACGTAGCTTTTACGTAACATATTTGATTCCTACCTGTTTTTCTTGCCTGGCGTCACGTTCCTCCAAACATTATTTCAGTGTATCTTGTATCCGGACAGACATTATATCTGCATTTTCCACACTCTGATATCTGGAATTCTATTTTCCTGACATCGTTCCTTCCATCGGAAACTTTTGCAACAGTGTGTTGTTTTATTAAAAACGGATAAATGCTTGCTCCTATCATTTTTCTCATATCACTTCAAGGAGTTACCTCTATTTTTTCCATCATTTCAAACTTGCTAATTTGACATCTACTCCTCGGGGGTAAAGGGTTTGATAAAATTATGTCTAATGAATGAAAAGAAAAATAATCCCGATAATTGAAATTCTCGCTTCTTGCATTCATTTTCTTGCAAAAAAATGTTGGCTCCTCTCTCCCTCTTTGTGCAGGATTTCTTGTTTTGATTAAATCCTTTATCAGACTATTTTTAAATTTGTTTTTATAATGATGATGGAATATCGTTGTCAAATTGAAAATGGATATCATTTTTTTTTGTTCAGGAAATAAAGTACTCAAGGCATCGGATAAAGATTCCTTTCCTTCGCGTGTAACTTTTTGATATCAGCTAATGCATTATTCATTTTGTATAGTCGATTTGAAATTATGTCTTCTGATCTTAGTAGAAGGGCAAATGTTGAAGACGAAAGTAAAGTAAGTTACAACCACTATCAATGGATATAAACATATATATATATATATATATGTGTGTGTGTGTGTGTGTGTGTGTGTGTGTGTGTGTGGGTGTGTGATGTGTGGGTGTGTGTATGAGTGTGTGTGTCTGTGTCTGTTTCTGTGTATATGTGTGCGTGTGTGCATAGATGGTTACATATGTATATGTGAGTATATATATGCATTTTTGTACGATAACAGTACCGCATTTTCCATTATAAATGCATATTTTAAGCTCACCTCGGTACTTCTTCAGCAAAAAGAGCATTTGGTATCACACTTCCAACCGTGGACCCATCAAAAAAATAACATAACGCATATATATATATATATATATATATATATATATATATATATATATATATATATATATATATATATATATATATATATATATATATATATATATATATATATATATATATATGTCTGTGTGCGTGTGCGCACATTTGTGAATTTTAGCATCTAGTCGAGAAAATATCGACAGTTTGAACTTCAAACAAATGGAAAAAATATTTTCCTAGTGAATAATAGCGAGGCAGAGAGAGAGAGAGAGAGAGAGAGAGAGAGAGAGAGAGAGAGAGAGAGAGAGAGACCGACAGAAAGAAAGAAAGAAAGAAGGGAGAGAAGGGAGTGTGAGAGACTTCTGACTATTCATATATTGAAAATTCAACAGGAAGTAGAGTTATTTTCTGCAGATTTTTTCACTTGTATTGACAAGCATCATTTAAAATCATATTCGTGGTTCATTGTTTTGAGGAATTTCTAGCAGACACTTTTCTTCCTCGGCTGTCTATACATCCGTCTTCAAACCAACATTATTCTTCATCATTGTTTTATTTTCCTCAGAACTTTGAATACTACACAACAAACATTAATTCAAAATAAGAATGCCAATTGTTATTTTGTTTTTTTCATCAACAACACCCAAAAATATGTGTACTGTATTTTTTTTAAATCACTTTTCAGATTAGCATTTTCACTGTCATTAATACATTGCAGATATTTTCAGATACATCAGACAATATAATTTGCAAAGTGTATTATTACGTCTCATCCTATTTGTATGCTCACTTTTGATATCCAACCTTCCTCCCTATGGTTGCAGAATACACTACTAAATGTCTTTGCACTTCATGTAAACGTATGAATTAATTACCGACATCTTAATCATTCACTATGTGTTTTAATCAATCTTGCTATCCAAGTGAGTGAGTGAAACGAAGCAAAGCCTCGGTATTGGTAGAGGCCTATTCAATTCTATAGGAAAGTGGTGTATGTTACAAGTTGATATACAGCTGGTCCCTAAAACTGAAAATGACAAAAATAGTCAGGCCAATCGAACATATTCCAACGGAAGAGGGGAAAGGGGAAAAAAGTCCAAAAGAACAAGACCCCTCTATTTTTGTTGGAAGGAAAAAAAGTGTAGTAAAAATCTTCAAAACTTGATTCATTTGATGATTAATTATGGCCACAATTGAAGAAGAAAAAAATCATCAATCTCGAAAGAAATTTCCATCACGGACATAATAATAAAACTGAACGGACTTTATTTTATCTAACCCCACTAGCAATGAAGGAAAACTTTTGTAAGTTATACAATCGCTGAGGAGAGTTTAAATTAAGTTTAAATTCCTTACACGCCATACAACATAATTATTGGAGACTTCAACGGACAACTAAGATAAGTTAACAAAAAGTGCGTCAGTAAGTATGGATATAAAATATGAGACAAGGGGGGGTGAAGATCTTGTTCATTTTGCCACAGCTAACAGGTTTATAATCATGAACAACTTCTTAAAAAAGAAATCCTATAAGAAAGAAAGTAAACTTTGTGGTGCCCTAATAACGAGTCAAAGCATAAAATAACTATATTTTATCAGACAAGAGCAGCACCGTCAAAGATATCCAGCTCTCAAATAGAATGACAAGTTGCAAAATTCGAATTAACACCAACAGAGAATGCAGAAAAATGCCCCGCACAGAACTGCAACCGCTTTGTGCACAAAAGAACTTATCTGATGATTCAAGCCGAAACTGGAGAACAAATATGAACTCCTCACCGAACCAGACGTGAACATCAACGACCCCAGCAACAAGATAACAAACCTCTTGATTGAAGTCGCCAGTATATTTGAGCAACGGAACACACGAACCGTAAGTGGACTCTCAGAAGAAATCGAGAAAAAACGCAGAAACCTCAAGCCAATAGCAACAACAATAGAACGGATCGAAGCAACGAAACTGAACAAAATTGTTCAAAAGAAACAGAGTGATAATAAAGGAATATACGGAAGAGCAGTAATCGAAAGCATTCTCAAGAAAGGTAAATGCATCAACACTTTGACAGAGTATCGCTTCGGGCTCCAGACTTTTAATGAAATTCTCCGGTTAGTCACTCAAAGAAACCGTCATTTGACCAACATCTTTTAATTGTATGACTTTTTGAGGGTGATCAATTTTAAAATTGGACAGAGAAATCATCGATTGATAACTCACTTCTGTCGCCTTTTGATGGGCAGTGATCACTAAAGCGATTTGGTAACTAAACAACTTGGATTATTTTCCAAAATCAAGTGGACAAAAATAAGGGCTCAGTTTAACATGAACTCATACGTCAAATGAATCCCTAACCATCAAAAACTGATTTAGCAGGGGGTTCAGGTGCTCTTTTAGACATAATCAGGAGGGAATGTCCATATTTCAACCTCTCTTTCTACATCAGTGCAGCTTGTATGCATGATAGATTCATGCAGTCACATCTGCTAAAAACTCAATTTTAGCAGTATTGGTTTTTGATTAAGATTAAAAGATACTCGTCCAAAATTAAGGTTGAAAACGCTTCATCTGATAGAATTAAATCATGTTCACATTTCTCTCAGCTCGTCCTTAATCTAATTACTGTTCTCTCTTATTCTCAAATCTTCACTAAAAACGATACAAATTACTTACACGTCCTGGAAATAAGCTAATATTCAGCGGCAGTCAAGTGACAAGAATCACGGTGCATGAATAAGAATTGAGTCCCCTAAACTACACGGTTTGTGAGGTTAATTAAAAAACTAAGTTGCCAAAATTCTGTTCACATTAATATACACAGAAATGTTCACGGATTTATGCAGTATGGATTTTGTTATGGAGGAGTCCATACATGTAGACGAACGAACATCTGGTGAATTGATGGATGATAGATTCTAGGTTTCAATGTTTGATTATTTGCAATCCAGTCTCTTCCCTTTTGTAAATCCGGAGTCAAATTTGACAACAGATGAAAGTTATGGGCACAAAAATGAAATAATGCCTTTTAGGCTAATGATATTTATTTATATCAAAGGCATATTACAATTTGTGTGTGTGTGTGTTTCGTGTTAGATTCGAATCAGGGAATAAAGCCGAAAATCGTATTAAATATTTCTGTGTATCCATTATCTGAATCTGACCCGTTTCCTCATGTTAAATTAATAACAAATAGTGTTTAGACACAACACCTTGGATGGGTCATAAGAGAAATCAAACGGAAGGGTCGGCTGACTTATAACAATAATCAGACAGAACAGTCATAGTTATAAAGTTATAGACAGAATATGATTGAATTCAGATATTAACTGGTAATTTTTTATCCCATGAAATACAAATGTGCAAGTACATGGACAAATCCAACAGTCTTAGCTACAATGCATTCAGCAAAGAGGCTGCATCGAATGAAAGTTGGGGAATCTGTCAGTAAATATCTTGTAAACTACCTGAGTAACGCCTAGGGGAATGCAGTTGTTCAACAGCATGTCTACCTGATTGTTAATCTCATCACAATGAAAATAGTTTGACGGAGCAACCATTGGGAAATTGGAAATAAAGTATCAGTTTACTATTGTGATAAATACTAATTGAGGGGCTGCATATGTTTGGTAATATTCGCGAATATTTGGGTTTTGGCAGGATCAATGACTAAGTGTTCGGAAATAGTCGGTAATACTTAGACACAGTCTGAGCTCAACAGCTTTATCTAAAAAGAACCTTCTCATTTCGATAAAATTCTAATCGAATTCTGAAATGGGCGGGGCTCTATAGCAACGGTCGGAAATAGTGTGGACAATTCGTCAATATTTTGAAGGAATAAAGGAGTGAATTGCACTGATTATATATATATATATATATATATATATATATATATATGTGTGTGTGTGTGTGTGTGTGTGTGTGTGTGTGTATATATATATATATATATATATATATATATATATATATATATATATATATATATATATATATATATAAATGATTTCAGTAAACTTACGTAACACACTCGAAGCAAAAATTGTATCCACTTCCACTGATGTAATTGATACATATTGTGAACCAGTATGTTAACTCATAAAAAAGTTACTTTGAGTGAGAAGGTTGAAACTAACTCAGGGATCAGCTTTTTGTTAACAGGCAGATTCTCTGAACTCTCGGGTTGCTACTGGTTTATGTTAATACGTAAATGACTTGGCTTCGCGAACAAAGAATGGGTTAACCACAACTAAAGTTATACGCAAATATTTTGCATTCATGTGTGTCTGTTGATATGATTTGGGACTTGATGGACTGACTATTGTTCATTCATTCAGGGAAAGTAATGACTTAATCCCATTTGGCTGAATGTCAAGCAAGTGTGTTGTGCTGACCGAAATATTTGCTTGAGTAACCAAAAGCGGAAGACAAATCCGAAAGAGTTAGAATGATAAAGAGAGTAAAATTTAGAAAAATGTGCTAGAGACAGAGGGGGGAAGGTAAAGAGTTACAGATCGTCTCTTTAGAAACATGATACAATCTTTTGCTTAAAGGTCAGTTTCCTTTCCGTGCTGCATCTCTGACCACTCTGATGTTAGATTGATAAGGCGGTTGTCATTTGATTGGTCCCTTACAGTAGTTATCAGATCTTTCAGTGCACTCGTTGTCAAGTCTCTCTTACATACCATTTCCAAATAAAACGTTAACTTAGTCGTCAAAAATATCTTCACGTGAAAATTTTAACTTTTGATTTAAATCAAAAGCTTAGCACATACCCGTTTTTGAGAGGTTCAATACTTTACAATTGAAGAAAATTAGCAAAAATGTTGCTCTTTGAATTTATCAGCAATTCAAATCATTCGAGATATCCATACTTTTTATGAAACTAATTTCTTCTAAATAAATATGGGTTTTTGAGTTACAAAAACTAGCTTAAATACATGTTCACATCGTGTTAAATATGAAGGATAAATAGGTACTTGAGCTTCCAGAAATATGTTTCCCTTCACTTTTGATGTCTCATACTTGAGAGAAGTTCTACATGATACGTGATCCTTCCGGAGATAAGAAAATACCCCTTATATCTTCACTTTTTAAGGATGGACTAGGAATTTACCCTCATTTTTTACCCTATAAAGGAAAAAAATAACTATCTTTACGTTTGAATCCCACTAAATGGGTAAAGTTCCCCATAATTTTCAACCCCTTACCGTCAAAAGCTTCTATCTAGATATTTGCAACATCCTTATGGAAGGTAGATTTCTTGATTTCGGAAGCATGCAGATTCATGAAATCCGGTTGTCCTCTTGAACAATCGGACAAATATAGATAGCTATCATGTCGCCTGATATCATCCATAGAAACGTATCATTTAATTAGGATTGAGCTCGAAAACGACGACAAAATGAATGAATACCCCCCCCCCATCAAACGATTCCCTTAGACTTCCATTTTACAGTTGATCCTCCGTCTAATATAGAATATATTTACAATGTGTTAGCTTTGGCGTCTCAGTATGAATAAAACAAGGAATTCTCAAAAACGATAAAATTAAGAACAGAACCTCTATGAAAGGAATCCAACGTTAAGAATGTTTTCTTTATACAGAAAATAACCTTAGACTTTAAGCCTACCAATAATTGAGAAATTTCGAAAATTTGGATGATATATACTTTTTTCAGTATTTTTCTTAATTGATAATTGAAACATTTTTACTATCACCTTTGTTAGTTTTTGCTGTTTTTTTTGTTTTGTTTTGTTCTTTTTAATTAAATAGGATTTGAATTTCAATGGATTTACTTTTCATACGACGAAAATTTATCAGCGGTGTTTTATTTTAAAATAAAATTATCATGTATTGATTGAAAGTTGGGATTATTCGAAATGAAACATATATATCCCGAAATTCGAAATAGAAACCAACTCGAAGTAATTTTGTCTTTTAATAGATAAGTTTTGAGAATATTTTATCAAAATCTAATTAGAAGTCGGTTTTCATGACTTTTTTCAAATCTGACGAGAATTGGAGAAATTTTGCAACGTAACTGACTACTGCAACGCTTTGTTTACGTTGTGGCTATGATATTTGCTATCTATTTTCTAAAATAACTCTGGCTTCATAAGGTGTGAACAATAAATTTTTATCTCATATTTTCCACCGATCTTCCACGTTACTATTGGCACTGAGATTTTGACGATAAAATTGAGTTTTATATAGTTTTGAAGTTTTCTTTCTGTGAGGTGTCAACTTCTGCTAATTAGGTCTAACGGAGTCTGCAGAGAAACCCATTACCCCCCCCCCCAAAGCAAAGAAGATCATGAGATTGATTCCACCTGGAGCATATTCTTTATTCCGATATGTACTGTTATTTTTCTTTTTTGCTCAATGCAGTAGAGAATCCAATCTGAGTCTAGTTGCAATAAAAAAAGCAACCACAATCAAAAGTACATAATAGCAAAAAAAAAAGACCCCCCCCAAAAAAAAAAACAATAATCATTAATCGTACTTTACCCGTCGAGATAAATAAAAACAAAATAAAATTATCATTGTTTTAGATAAATTACATTCGTATTTACATATTAATGATAATTGGGGATATTTTATATAAATTTCCACGAATAACATTTTTAAAAATGTGACAATAAAGCAGGTTTACTGATGATTTAAAAAAAAAAACAACGAAACAAAAAAACGTTTATATCAAGATAAACAAAACATTTTTCTTCGTTTTAATGTGTTCATTTATTTATGAATTTTTTTTTTCTTTGGATAAATATTCTTCATAACTCTCCCCAGTTTCTAATACTTATGTATGCTTCCGATGTTAATACATCTTGAAGAGGAAAGCTGGTTTTTTTTTTTTTTTTTTTTTTATAGAAACCACTCTTATTTTGACAATAAAGAAAAAAAAAAGAAACACAGCTCTTGCACTTTCATGATGGAAGGCAGAATGGAAAATGAAAAAAAGATAAAGTTTTATTTTTCATGCCGGCAACATTCAATTGTTTTGAGAGAAGGAGAAAAATATCCATGAAGTAATTTATGTTTCCCGTCTCTTTGACTTGCTGAAATTCGCCTGTTGTTGGGCACAAGTTTGTCCGTTCCGATATTGATTTTCTTGCGTGAATCAACCGAACCCCCTGACAACCGTTCTTAAAGGGATTTTCAAAATCTAATTCCCTGGGAACCTGCTCAGGGTACAGAGGAGTTTTCCCCAAAATTCCAAGGGATTAGGTCGAGTAGTTTTCTAAGGAGGCTGTCCCGCTGTAGAGAGGAACAGACAGATGGATATTTGATGATTTATAATGATAGGTTAAATACCTGTCTACGCCTCGTTGAATATTCAAGGAAAAGACTCAAGCTTTCTGACTCACACGAAAATGTTTTTTTCTTTTCACTTTGGACCCTCAAGGGAGAGGAAGAAAATCCGTTCACATCTACCACCTGAAAAACTCTTACTTAAATCATAATCCTTTAGAGTGGTAGGAAGATTTTTGTAGCTGTTATTTATGTCTGAATGGGTGGTAATAAAAATTACCTTCATTTTGTTTTCTCAAATAAGGAAAAATGCGATCCTTTTTCGGGCCCTAAACGTACGGGAATAGTTTCATTTCACTGTTGACCTCTTGGGTGGGGATGAAGGTTTCTGGCCAGTTTTTAAACTCTTTGTATGAATTAAATCTATAGTGAAAGTGATCGATTGTCAAAAATAAATTCAAGATTATTTAAATGGACATCAAATTCTGTTCAATACCGTAAGGTAAATTAGCGTCATTGCCAAAGCCTCGAATATGCGATTTAACTCAACACATTCCTTTTTTTTTGTATCCATATCCAGCGATCAAAGACATACATTCGTAGTTTGACAGAGGATATTGATGCTAGTCTAAGTCAAATTCGAACTCGATTCTCCAAGTTCATTGACGGCGCAGTTAAACGATCGTGAAGCAGCACTTCTTACGATATTTCATGGAATATAAGATAGTGATTCATAAGATGCGTATGAAGGTTGCTGGACAAAAACTAAGGGGCCAGTTTAGCAGACATTTCTTATTGTTAATTGATCCCAGCACAAACACTTTTTTTTTTCAGAGAGAATGTTTTGGAAAATAACAAATTTACAATAATTGGTGCATTGAAAAGCTGTCAAAAAAAGTTTTTTAAAAAATAGGGTATTAGTGTGAGTTCCAGTTTGACCTCGATTTGCTGAGTCTGTTTTTCACGAAACTAACAAATTGACAACCAGTACCTCCCATGGAATTTCCATGGGAAATTTTTTACTTCGACCCTAAAGCTTTTAGAAGGAATACTATAAAAAGCTTACTTTCTAAGAAACTGCCCGAAATCCAATTGAGAACCGGGTGGAATTTGGTGGTTATAGCTCTGACAGTTTTTACATTTTACCATCACAGATGGACAAACAGTGATTTACAGTATGATTTTTTCGAAATGTTCCAATTATATCCCAAAATATGATAATTCTGTGACGTTTACGTTAAGGAAAACCATACTCGAGCTATAATTCAAATACAATTCTAATCAACTCGCTGTTTCAAGTTTGGTTCAGAGAATCGAAATATGAGGAACACAGCTGTGGAGTTTTTTGTTATTTGTTTCTTTTTTTTTCTTTTATCTGGTGATCAATTTCATTTTGTGTTTACTTTAATCACATGCGTACAATAAGATAAAGACTTCCTCTTGGTACTGTTGTTGTGTTATCAAAGCAGCCATTTTCTTTTTGTCTACGTCTTTCCGACGGCAGAAAAGCATATGTAATCATCTAGTTGACTAAAGTGAACAAAAAAGCAAATTGTTGGCCCAATCTCAAGGAAAGACTGTCGGATGTTTTTTTCATACGATGCATTCATTCTAAATTATCAAATTCTTGAAACATCTGACATCAAAGGAAGGCAGAATAGACAGACACGAAGACAGATAAGAAGAGCAACATATACAGATATCTCAATGATTCCGTAGTATAATGTTGAAATAGCATTCCTTTCACACGACGAACATTTATCAATCATAATCTTGTTCTTTGTCAATAGTTTCATCCGATTGCTTTTCAGTTAATTTCATGGATACAGTGAAATTCATATTTGAAATTCAGCTAGAACTTCTAAACAACTGATATTTTTATCATGCCTCGTATACGGCAATACTTCTCGTATGAATTTTGTCCGACGGGGCGTCTCAACCAGTATACATGATAGAGTCAGACGATTTTCCTCGACTATGTCTTCATTTATTCGCGATGTATTGGTCGTTTACCAATCAGCTTCTGTCGGTTGAATGTAGAATCACTACTAAGAGCGGGTATTAGATTCGATCGAACGCGTCGTATCTGTTTTTTTGTATAGTTGGGTTATCTTGCCGACTTACATCCGAGTTTAATACCTTATACCCTGTAATCTGCTTAGCTCTTTTAGTAGTTTCTTGTGATGAGATGCTCCCAGATGCTATTGATATCAATGATCGCTCGGCTAATTGATCCGACTAAAGAAAGTATGTGCGACACATCTTTCTGTCGTCGTATTGTCAATTGTTTTTTCTCTCAAAGAGTTCACGATCAAAAAGGCCACATGTTCCCCCCACCCCCTTCGAGTGTGGTCCAGCATGCCAAAGCTGTATGTGTCGCTGCGTTTAACATCTTTTCTGTGCCTTTTAATTCTTAGTTTGCGAATAGATAAACATATTATCGAGGAAGATAGTCCGGCCATATCATACATGAAGATATTAATAATTGTTTGAAAGAAAGGGTACTTGATTGAGAGAGTGGAAAGTAACAATCGTAGGTCAACGTTCAACGTATCAGTCTAGCAAGTGATTAATCGAGAATTCTTCCCCCATCTAGCAAAGAACGTAGCTTTCGACTCAAGGAACATAAATCTTATCGCTGAAACGACTTGCCGAAGTCAGGGGAGAGATAAAAATTGTTAATCTTCACGCAAAGATATAATACGTTGGAAAAAAAGAGAAACAAGTACATTAGCAATAGAATCATCACGAAGGTTTTTTTTAAATGATTCACGGCTTCTGTGTATCTAGACTCATGGGTACAGCAGTCTTAGATAAATTAGCCAATCAGCGTCAACCGGGAGAGTTTTGATTGAACTCTCGAGAATGGAAAATATCTTTCATTGCTGATTTAGACACCTCTGAGCCAGAGGGACTGCTATTTCGATGACACGATACGCCACCAATGATATAAGTTTTCCTCGAAGCTGAGGCTGAGGAAAAAAAGAGTTCTAAGTCTCTTTGGGACGGCTGCAAGGGCGGTTATTCTGTATCATGGAAAGAAACGGTACTTTATTGCCACAAATTTAATAGAAGTAAGCTATTTATTTCGGAAGCGTTGGCGATAGTAAGTAGACAATTGGAATAAGGAGAGAATAGATAGAAAATAGTTATAGTGACTTATTTCTGTTATCTTTCTGCAAAGTTGGATGATAGAAATGTAATCTCTGGAGAGCAGTGTCATTTGTTCAAGATTGAAAAAACACTTCAAGTTCTTTTTGATAATTCTATCAACTAAAACTACTCTTTAATTTGGTTCATTTACTGGTATTGCTTTCGAAGATGTGATTATTCTTCGGAATCTCTGGTTTCCAATTTAACAATATTTCCCTGTTATCTTTATTGTATTACTTATCTGATAATGTGTTCTCTGATTTTAATTCTTGTAACCCTTCCATTCAGAGGAATTTATTTCTCGTGCTGAATTTAGATCAAACACTTCAAGTTTGATGAATTATGGCGCCTCAACGTTGTGTGATATGGATTGGGTTAATCCAACAAGGGATCCCTGATATATTGTACGTTCGACGCAGTCATTGATTTTTCAGCGTTTGACATGCACTGAATTTGTCAATTTTTAAAATTTATCTCTCACTGTCCAATCAACCAGAATAAAGCCAAAATTTCAAGTGTAAATGGCAAAATATTCAACTTGATCTAAAATCGGAATCGGATTGTTTCAGAAACTTCATGTGGTTTTAATGTGGAAAAAAGCCAAACAGGTAGATTCCAGTGCTAATAATAAATTATTTGAGACCGACTTAAATGATTATTGATAGGACCAGATGGATAATCAGCGTGGATTTAGAATTTCATTTTAAAAAATTCAGTAATTTTATATTTGACCACAGATTTCCAATGTCTGAACATACAGTGTTGATTTTGAATAAATGTGTTCTCTATTTGTTATTTCAAACAGCGACTGATTGTTAATTTTAAATGTAAACATTTGAATGAAGAAAATGGTACAATAGTCTGAATCTAATAGAACTGTAGAAAGGTGAATTATTTTTCAAGATCGACTTCTGTATTCTGTCTTAGTGTTCTTGGTTTTTAAGTTCAGTTTTTCAGCCCCATGGCTTGTTCCCTGGTTTATTTAGCAAATATTTGGAAGCCAAGCTGAAAAACAATAGATAGTTCCTGGGGTAAAATAGTGCAATAGGTTTTTTATATGAGCAAATGAAACATTAAATGCTGAACAAACCATTTGAAAATTTAGAAAAATAATTATTTTTCCTACGATATTCTGTATGCAGAAATCCCAAAAGCTTGTGTACTGTTGACGAATAAAAGATCAGAGCAAGAATTTCCAATTGCTCAAAAGAGCATTTTATGAAATGATAATTGATTATTAAGATTGAACATAAAGTAATGTATGAATATTTATAAAAGCAATTTTCATTATTTGAGTGAAAAGGGTGACATGAAGTGTCTGTTTTGCTTGTTGGTATATATGTGTCCCTGTGCGTATATGTGATAATAGTACAGACAATTTTTGTAATTAATTTCGCCTGCAACCGCTGAGTAGAGAGTTGGTGGTATAAAGTCCGCCATTTCCAATGCCAGAGTCTCGACTGCTTCCTCTCGGACGTCGGTTCGAGACATGCACGGTACTCGTTCCCTTTATTCATTTACATGGTCGGCTGTTCAATTTGTTACTCGATAAATTCAAGTGCTGTACAGGAGATGTTTTCTTTCTTTTCTTATGTTTACAGTTTTCATATTTTGGACATACAGTGTCCAATCTCTCTCTCTCTCTCTGAATGTATATATGCGTGTGTGTGTTTGTTTGTGTGTGCATGTCTCCATCTACCTATAGTCGATGTTTAGTTGATCTCTATATGTATATGTGTACCTGTATATGTATACTGAGAGATTTTCATTTTTTCATAATATATATATGTATATACACATCAATGAATTTGCATTGGTTAAGATAATTGTTGATATGGTAAAACTTGAACTAAAATATATGGGCATATGTTTTTTTTTTCCACACGGACACCCACATACATAACTACACACACACACACACACACACATGCACACACACACACACACATTCATATGTATATTAGCTTGTGTATGTCCATGTGTGCGTGTCCATGAGATGAAAGTGTATGCATATTGAATACTACACCTGAACAATGCGAAACGAACTAAACTCGTGCGATGTTTACTAAATTGGCTCGATTCCCACTCGGTTTTAAAGTTTTATTGGTCTTCTCACAATGCCGATCCTAATAAAACTTCTCTTTCTTTCTTTCACTCTGTTCCTTTTTTTTTCTCTTTCAAAGACTCGAATACGCATACAAACACTAAATCTCGCTTATATATATATATATATATATATATATATATATATATATATATGTATATATATATATATATATATATATATATATATATATATATATATATATATATATACGTGTGTATGTGTGTGTGTGTGCGTATATATATATATATATGTATATGCGTATGTGTCTGTGGGTTCGTGTTTGTGTGTGTGTGCAAATACGTATTTTTCCATACGTATGAATATGCCAAAATCAATATATAAATAACACGTTCTCAAGAGGAGTATACCACTTAGACGCATACCTATTGTAATAAAAGTCACTTCATTATGCATAACCTGAGTTGATTGATGTGCAAAAGAATTCCTCTCGACTTACCGTCGATTTGATTCTTCTGACATATTGACAGATTTTTAGTTTTTGTAATGTCGACTTTTTGTGCTTATGTAATAATATTGAAGGGTTTTATTGAACATTAGTTTTTTTTTCCGAGGAAGAAAAGACTTACGGTCTATATATGAAATTTTACAGCCCATGCTTGGAGAGATATCTCAAAAGATTATTGTTGTTTGTGCATACAGATGTATACTAGCTGAAGTACCCAGGTTTGTAAATATATAAAATGAATAAGATCACGTAGGTTCGTTTTACAACGTTCAATCAAGTTTTAAAGATACACCGAATCTATTCGGTCTAAGAATAATTATTTTATGAGAATAGTTCTTTCTACAAGTATATGATCTAAAATTGCTCTTTTTTAGATCCACCCTCTCTCTTTCTCTCTCTTTATCTATCTATCTATCTATCTATCTATCTATCTATCTATATATATATATATGTGTGTGTGTGTGTGTATGTGTGTGTGTGTGTGTATACGCATGTGCATGTGTGTGTTTTGCATATATTCAATCGTTTGCAGGGAGGGCAGAGTGAGCAATGAAACCTAAACATCCCTTTCCAGTGGAAAATGATTAATGCACTGCTTTATTATCGTTTGTTCTCTTCATAGTATTTGTCTGTCGTATCTCCAGTCCTCTTCAGCTACCTGTTCTGCTCAGTAACTTCCCAGGAATTTCAAAACGAGACATTCGTCGAATGCATTGTATAAATTGTTCTCGTTCTACTGAAAAAACTCAAAAACCTCGCATTAGTTTTTTTTTTTAAATTCCAAGTTAATTTTTCTTAGAACGAGGTTAATTCAAGTAGAAAAAAAATATCAGGGTAGTATATCGATAGATAGACATTTTGCGATTATATATACGTTATATTCGAATATATTTATTAATCTTTAATCTGGAACTGACTGCTTGTCTGAAATTATAACAACATAGTTCAGTAGGTAACTGCACCCATGAAGCTCATCTGTTTCTGTGGAATTTGTGATTTCATTTCTTGAGATCAAGTAGCGGGTATATAACTCCCCTGTCGTGCAAACAAAAGTTTTCCTCAATAATTCTTTGAAAGTTGCAGAATGCCACAGACACCTAACTAAGACTGGATAGTGGATTGGCTGAAACGCTGAGCTGAATGTTTCGAGATGGAAATGTTTGAAATGAACTGCTATGAAATGATAAAAATCATACATTTCTGACGGGATATTCAATTAAATGGAAATACGTTCCTCAGCTTTGATTCAGAAGTTGTTCTATTATCAAGAAAAAAATATTTAACCCGAGTACGGGATTTCAGGTATAGATGTCTTTGTCCTTACCCAAGGATATCCATAGTATCTTGCTTAAGTCAACTTAACAGCTTGGAAGCATGAAAATCAAACTCAAAATCTGTATCGTCAGAATTCCATTAACTGGATTCTTTCAATCCATAAACGACATCTAATCTGACTGTAACATTATTCGGAATAGAATTTCCTTCAGAATTCGCAACGAAAAATACACGGAATAGATGGACCTGACAAAAAATAAATATTTAGGTTTACAATAGAAAAATTATTGGATGCTACCTTTTAGAAAATTTGCTTAAACATCGATTCTTTAACCATTTTTTGAGCTTTCAAACTGCTTTTACTCCTAATGGTACATATTGAACAACTTGAGGGAATGTCAGTAAAACAGGTTTGATGCATTAAATTAAGACTATTATTTAAAGTTAGATCTATTTGTCCGTTACCATTCCTTTGTGTGTTTCTTATAGATTGTCTGTATAAACTTGTTTTCGAGCTGTGTCCTCCATTAGAACGCAATTAAGTTTTATTCTTGACTCTTATAATAAAACAATTTGTTAAATCGACAAAATATCAAGCAAATATAAATGAACCTAGCGAAATAGTGCGTACAGTGATGGTTTAAAATAGAAGGCATTATTCTGAAGAGCAGGAGAGATGAACCAAACAGACTAGCTCAACCGTGTCTCTCAAATTTGTTACAATAACCATCAAATAGATCTTCATAGATCTTCATGGATCTTTCAAGCAAAAGTAATGAAACTTGACCTTTCCATCAAAAAGATATGAGTTTCTTCGAGATGAGATGTCTGTTTTGATAAGAGACATCAGGTTGCTTTTAATAATCTTTTTCACAACGAGTACAGATTCATAACAATTAAAGACAAAGTTTGTTTTTTTTCTTATTTTGATATTCTATTCATTATGTGCTTTCCATATATATACTCGCCCTCTAAAACGATGTTTGAGTCATTTATTGTCTGATTAAAATATTGGTAACAAGGATTGTCCGTAAAATATAGGTATGGGCTCCATGAAAACCTTCGAAAATCCTCCAAGGGTCACGCGACAAGATAAGGTTGGGAACCAATGATCTATGGATACAATTTATGTACGATAATCCATCTACACATATAGTATACCTACAAAGATATATTAAGTCCTAGCATATGCATGCATGCACACGCATATACACACATACTTTCATACATGTACAAATATACACCACGCACAAATGAACACACATCGATTACGCGCATAATTGTTTATTTATATTATATCTGTATATAAATCTTAGTAGATGAATCATGAGTCATACATATATATATATATATATATATATATATATATATATTATGATAATAATTAAATAATTGTGTCATCCACAGATAGCTGTTTCATTGTATTACTACTCTTCAGCGTGGCTATAGACTATCCATTATCCCATCCAGTACCACGAGGTCAAACTATAATCATCACTATCAAGAAAAGAAATAAAAGTAGCTATAAAGAACTCAGAGAGTGCATACCTCAGCTGACACCATCGCAAAGGTAGAGTAAAATAAAAAATCCGAGGAAACCTGTTGGAGATATCTTGTGCTCAATCTCGAAAAACATATGTTAACCAGAAAATTATGGGATCCGCTCCAGAATTTTTCGGCCTGATACCAAACCAATTGCCCTCCCATTCAACAACATTTTATTGGAATTCATTTTAGATAATTTCGGAGATATCCTGGGGACAGACGAACGAACACAAAGAATAGACGAAACCAAAGACATATACCTCTACTTCGTTCATAAAATTAGAAATCAAAAAAACAAAAAAACAAACAATAAACACATAAAGTAAATAATACCAGAAAACAAACGAATGTTCAGAATAGGTGGACGTATTAGTTTCCATGTATCTATTTCAGTGACAAACATTGAATAATATACGTACATAGGATTGGTTTCCCTTATTTTGACACTTGGGAAGACCGTGCTGAACAGTGTTTATTCCTATGCATATCTATCTATCTATCTATCTATCTATCTATCTATCTATCTATCCGTTTATTTGTGTGCGTGTGTGTGTGTGTTTGTGTGAACCCGCCTGGGTATATCCATTCGAAAATATGTATGTAGTTTTGCGTTTATTACTGATACATTTTGCGTATTAATGTGAGATTCACGTGTCTTAATGAAATCTTATTTGCGTACTTCGATGTTTATAGGAAACTGAAATAAATATTAGATTGTTTGTCATGAAACTAGTGATGTACGCGTCTTCTGGATGATTTATGTACAGCAAAATCCACACGAATCTCACTTACTGGGAAACTAATTAATTAATTGAAAGAGAAAACGAAAGAAAAAAAGTATATATCATGCTAAATTTTGATCTAAGCGGGAAATTCTGTGACCACTGAAGTGTTTTGTTATGATTCCTACTCGAAGAACAAAAACAAAACCAAGTCAAATGATGGGGAGGTGTGGCAAAGTGAGGGTCAGGGGTTAAGGAACAGAGTTGCAAGGACAGAAATGCGTCGAATGTTGTCCTGATTCAGGAAACCACTGACTATAGTTGCGCTCGATTTCGAAATTTGTCGCCAGTGAGATTCAGAGATAAATCTCGTGATCAGCGACTAACTAAATGGGTCAATGAAATACGAATTCGTGTTGCGAGTTAAGCAAAAGCCTTCTTGAAAAATAACTGCTGTTGTGCGCCACAATCCCTGATGATCAGATTTATTAGAACTTAGCTTGTGCCAGATCATGTTTGATGCTAAACACAAGCTTGGTTTGCAGGACAGCATCCACGAAAAAAGCATTCCGAGTTTTTTTCGTTTACAGATTTCCAGATGAAAAATTGATCCTGTATAAGGAATCGGATGGTATCCCTTTCCTGCAAAATATGAGTAAAATAGCACTGCTCTTGGGAAGAGAATCCGTGAGATCCATAGATTGGTCACAACATTTGATCTGGTTTTCAAGGTGACTCTTCCAAAAATTGTCCTATTCTCTCAACATTGACAATAGTTTGTCTTATCCCATCCCGACTCTCTTACTACAATGAAGTTGTTGACGGGGTTCCCGTGTCACCAGTTTTCATTCATATCTTTTTACATCCAATCAAGAATTTTTACATCCAATAGAATAAATGGAAAAAAAGTGGATTGAGACAGTTAGGACGAAAACGATCAGATGGGAAAGATTGATATGGATTTGGATGAATGAGACAATGAATAAAGATTTATTGTCTTTATTCATTGTCTCATTGAATAGATGAAGGATAAAACATTTGAAATAATTAAAAAAAGATTGTCGGGGAAAATAATCGAAAGATGATTGGATAAACGAATGAATGTGCAGACTGTCAGACGACATTGGAGAGACGAAAAACGACGAAGGAATTTAGTAAAAGGGTTAATATGAAATAAGAATCAGAAATATACAATGGGGGGAAAATATAAGTAAAATAGAAATCTAATAGGTTCCTTGAATCAAAACATCGTTTACACAAAGATAAACAAACATGCGCACACACTCTCACACACACACATACATATATGTGTGCATGAGTGTGCATTTTGCATATATATATATATATATATATATATATATATATATATATATATATATATATATATATATATCTTTGGTGTGCAAAGTGCTGATACAAAATATTAGCACATCAGTTTTCAATTTTGAGAAAGATTATTCCTTAAGTTTTTCTCGGGCTACACACGCTGCTTGTCTGGTACTATGCGTGCCCAACTCCCTTTTTAATCATATAAAAGCTCTATAAATTATCATCTGTTTTCATATGTTATTATGTTTGAACTGTCCTCACTCGGGAAACGCTGAGTATTCTTGCTAGTGGATACCAACTGCTAGAGTTTGCAGTCGGCTTACCGATTCCATTTCCCTAGTCGGTATTTGCTCGCCCCCTCTTGAGAGGTACAATAAGAAAGATAAATCGTCCCTTACATTTACAATGAAGACAAATAAGTTATTACAATTACCATACGTAGCCAGAGATCCTAGAAGATATTATCTAATAAAAGATTCTTGGATGAAGAATAATTTCGAAAACGATAGAACAAGAAAGGAATTATCTGAAATTAAAACATTACATATATCAGAACAACGCAAATGGAAAGGTGCCTATACGATGAAAAAAGTGAAATTGATATCGTAAGCAGTTTGAACGAGTAAAAATGAAAACGAAATAAACAAAGAAATGTTATTGGAAGATAGAAATGAAAAACAGAATAAAAAACAGGAAAAGTAAAAATAAAAATCTATTCAATTCGTCCTCCATCATCCTGCTGCATTGTCTAGCAAACGAGCTGTAACTACTGGCTATTAAAACGACATCAGGATTCGGCACCCCAAATAAGACACGGCGCCGATGATTGTCTGCACGGATTTTTCAAAATAAGAGTTTAACAAAATAAAATAATGCACAAGACAGCAATTCATTTAGATAAGATTCTCATTTCGCAACAACTCTAGTCGAATTATCCAGAACCCATCATCATTTGCTTCTTTGTATCGTTGGTAAATCCATATCAATGGATTAAATGACTTTTTCTTTCTTTAAATAACGCTTTTTGAACATGAATGCTGAAAAACGGAGTGATATTTTTGGATATATGAAGGACATAATCGTGGACAGCCTTGATATATATATATATATATATATATATATATATATATATATATATATATATATATATATATATATATATATATATATATATATATATATATATATATATACATATATATATATATATATATATATATATATATATATATATATATATATATATATATATATACATATACACATATGTGTACATGGGTATATATCGATATGTACATGGGTATGTATCTACGTACTTGGCTTGAAAATAGTAAATATATTTTTTTGACGATTTCGTTGGAACCCATATATTTTCCGAGGCTTTCTCTCGAACCCATATGTGTTTTATGATTCAAGTATAATTTTACATTGACTCTTTTTGGGTCTCGTGCAAGCATGTCATCCTTCAACTGAAGGTAAATATCGTTCAGAAAAATAAAAACAGATACAGACTTATATACGAATAGATAAATCTCAAGTTTAGAGTGATTACTCCCAACAACACCGTAGGAAATATAGGTTGACACAAACAATTCAAAGAGTTATAGTATATTGCCCCTTACTTATGGCCTATATCAAGTAGGCTGATTGGGAAATGAAGAAGTAGATTGATAGATAGATTGATAGGTAGATAGGTAGATAGATAGATAGATAGATAGATAGATACATACATACATACATACATACATACATACATACATCAAATGATGAATTTGAGCAATATATTCAATTGAAAATCAATACTTCTATAAACACATGTTTAGAGTATACAATATAATCAATAAGAACGCTCCACTTTTACAGGTATTGTATTCTTCCTTACATTCATACTGGATTATATGCATATCTATTGTTAAAATGATAATCAATGGACTTATTGAATTTTCAGTCATACTTTTATTCCATTGATAGCTTCATATTCGTTGAAGTTAATGATGATGCAACGTAATCAACTTTATTTGAAATGATAATTTTCTCTTATAACTCACTCTATTGCATCTATACATGTCACTGTCCTGGCTTGTTTATCGAAAGTAAAAAATATTTTTGAACCGTAGACTAAAACAAAAATATATTGACGTGTAAGTCTAAGTGAGTCTTCATATTATATTCAGTTAGATATTCAACGATTAGAAAGTTAAGCAAGATACTAAATTTAAATCTAATGTACGGAGTAAGGGAGGTGAGTCTTCTATTATGCACATAAACAACTATTGGTTAAGGTTTATTGGAAAGAAACACTTGAGAATTAATTATTTGATTCAAAGGTAACTCTGCTTAACGTATCACATCTCAACAAAATAATTTAACTGAATTTTCGGTTAATTAATATTGCATGTAACTTATAATTGCAGACATGACTGAATCGTTTTGCTTGTCACTATGAATTTCCAACTCCACAAAAATAGTGTACGCTTCGTTACTAAAACTATTTGAAAAGCAGTTATAGATTTATCATTCTGCATTAAAATAAGCTATTTGAACATATTTTACACATTTATGGTTTGATACGCTGTTTTCGTAATTTTGATACAATTTTCATTCAATTTATTGTACTAATATTATGGAAATTAAAACTAGATCAAACCAAATAAATTAAACCAAACTGTCGATTTTCAGAGCACATAGACCTCTCCTACTTCTAATATTAGAATAACCCGATCTTAAAACATCCATCTTATCTAATTCTTTTAAGAGCAATACTAAGGTAAGCTTGTTAAACCGTGAGGTCCCAAGAATGACAATAGAAATTGACAATGGAGATCTTAGAATGGTTGAAAATGCATTTAACAGCGTTAGTAGGAATAATTCCAAAAAGGCATTCGAAAAAAAGAAAATGACGTGTAACAATAGTCTGATATTCATCCAGTAAAAAAAATTATAAAAGGAAAGTACTTTGCTAATATGTTCGAATCAAAAAGTGTTTAATAAACATAAAATAAATTTAGTGTGGACCATGCACTAATCATTCGTATAAACAAACACCAGAAAAAACAAAACAATGGAAGAAATAATACCAGGAAACAACTCAATTAATTTATAAAGATCAACATGGATCTGAGAACAAACCCAGGTGCAATGTATATTAGTAGTAATTAGGTGGAAGAAATTGGGTTGGTCATGAAATAAAGGAAGACGGAAGGATATTAGATTTTGCAAAAAGATAATCTATTTGCACCCAAGGGATAGCAATTGCAGTTGAATGAGACTCCGCATGAGATGGATGTATGAGATAGAAATCTTTGTCGATAAGATATTGCTAACTCAGGAACAGTAGCAGTTAACACTTTGGAAGCCGGGGTATGCTTTTGTCAAGCTGACCGAAAATGGCTTTACATACATACATACATACATACATACATACATACATATATATATATATATATATATATATATACACACACACGCACACGTTTCTGAACTATATATATACATATATATATATATATATATATATATATAGAGAGAGAGAGAGAGAGAGAGAGTACAGATATGTGTGTGTGCATATATATGTGTGTGTGTGTATATATATATATATATATATATATATATATATATATATATATATATATATATATATAGTTCAGAAACATAATTATGCACGGATCAGTTATTCACACCTGTGAGCGAAAGAACAGATCGAAGAGAAAAAAAAAAGAAATGAACCCAGGATGGGAATTGAACCCACGCATTCTACCCTGGGGGCGCTTGTGTTGCCTAAGTCTGCAGTAAGTTACTGAGCAACAACACCATCCACTTATTTCCCAATATTAGCCGTTGTTCCACTCACTATATATACATATATGAAGTGTGCAATACATCTAATATGACGTGATGAGTTAGTTTGCAAGCTGTCTGAAATTACAACGGACACGAAGGATATAGTCATATGAGTGAACACTCAATAGAAGTGACACAAACAACGAGTCACGTCTGTTGTTATACATACTGGTCCCTAATCGTTAAACACTTTTTTATTATCGTACACTGGTAAGCCTTATGTCCCAAAAACAAAACAAAAAAAATTATGTATCGTACAAAATGGCATCCATATACAATACATAATGATTATACGTTGTATAAAAAAAAAAAAAAAGCTTCATGTATACTGATTTATGTATTAAAATCATTGCCGAATTTTTTTTTTTCATATATCACCACTGCCGCGTGCAATGGTAAGGAAAATGTTTTGCAATCAAATCCCAAAACGGTTAATCGGTAAGCAACTGATGATCCCAACAAGAATGTATCTCCACATAGTATCAAAGCCAGTGTTAAATATAATTAGGCACTGCAGGAAACTGCATGAAATAAATCGACAAGTTCCGGGAAATAGTTGACTGAAGTGACACAAAAGCAATTTTTGATAAAAAGTTCTGTAATATTTACTGTTCGGAGCGGTATTTTTTTAAATATATATATATATATATATATATATATATATATATATATATATATATATATATATATATACTCACTAGCTGAAGTATCTGTTTACACCACGTTGAATATTTACTACAGACGTAAGATTCGTACGAAAGTTTGCCTTTACTTTTGACCCCAAAAGGTAATTTCTCTTCACATTTGACTCATCTGTAGAATTCTACGTATAATGATATGGATAGTTGACGGAAACTGAAAGCCTCGTTTTACATAGTGACATTGTGAATTGAAACCTCGTATAAGACTTTTTTGAATTTTCCACTTGACTCTCCCTAGGCCCATTGGGTGTGCCTGTCGAATGTGATTGGACTGTGACCATGTTCAGGGGATTTCTCAAGCGTTACTAGCAGACAGGCAGACAGATGCTAGCTGAAATACCCGTATACGCCAGGTAAAATATTCAAGGACTAAAATCTGTTTAGTGAAAAAAGTTCTCGGTGACTTTTGACCCCTATCGTGTGGAAAAGATTTCCCTCAACTTTTGAACTATCAAAAGAAGGAAAAATCGTCCCCTTTTATTTTGACTCTTCAAAGTGGGCAAATATTTCCCCTTCCCATTGACTGACTCACAGGAGGAAGAAGTTTGCCTTTACTTTTGACTCCCCAATGGTTTGATGGAAGATCACATCAGTGATAATTTGAAACGAGCAATGTCTTCCATGAGTTTGTGAGTAGAGAATTTATCTTTTACTTTCAAGCTATGTAAGAGAGGATCGTATCTAAACACGTTTGACCCTTTCAGGAATTATATGTAAGCCTATAAAACATAAGGTAAGTATGTATAGATTTCTAGCATTATAGTTACATTGTAAGTAGAAAGCCTTCTGAAATTTCAATTCCTTTCTCAAAACATTGTTGCTTAAATCCTCCCCAATCTGGTTAGGCTGCGCCAATCAATGTTCACTTAGTTTTAAAGCGTATCCGACAAAGAACGTCAACACGCAGACGGTGTGACGCCTCTCATATTCATATATATATATATATATATATATATATATATATATATATATATATATATATATATGTGTGTGTGTGTGTGTGTGTGTGTGTGTGTGTGTAGTCATTGTTCAGATTGTATCATTATATATAGTAAGTAGTCTGAGCTCTAATACTTGAGGAAGAGGAGTAACTGAGGAAGCGTTTCTGTATTTTTGTAAGATTCATTAGAATATCTGTATTTAGCATTTTATTGTTACCAGTCCGTCTAGTAAAAGGAATGGGTCTTTACAATATCCAAGCCGACATTATGATTAACTATTGGGTGATTTGATCATCACAGTGATACCGACTATAGCCTGTTTTCATAATGTTTATACCTCGGTCCCAAGGGATCTCTATTATTTCATAACTATGTTTTAAATCAGAATGGAGATATGGTCGTCGAAGATGGAGAGCAGATTATATCACTGATGTAAAATTCATTCCCGTCATCGTATTGTTCTGCAACGTTTTTCTTCCGACAGATGCGTGTATCTTATTCCCAAGGAATTTTAATGTACTTGTTGTCTAGCACTTCCTATAAAGCCTATTTATAAAGCGTCTGCCACTAAGAGGTTGGAATTACTATAAGTATTATTCTTTCACGGAAGATTTCTCTTGTGGCTACTGCTTTATCACTGTTGTAATTATTGTTTTAGTCGTGTACATTGCAGCGAAAAAAAGACAAAAAATTGAAAACCTGCATGACTATAACGGACAAATTCAAATAATATGTAATATAAGGAGATGTTTTATGCAAAACGATCATAACAATTACGAATTATGTATTCGAAAGAATGAAACAAAATGAAATCTTGAGGAAAATATAAAATATGTAAACTCTAGTAAACGTATCAGAATTACAAAGCCACTGGAGTGGTGAGGGATGACAGACGTCATTTAAAAAAAAAGTGTAATATACGGGTTGTCCATATTGCCAATATCTTAAGCCATCTGAGAGCTTGAAAAGAGTTGAATATCGCTTCAGTTCACGGATTTGGCATTGATGCCGACTCTTAATGTAGTAATAATATTTTCATAAAACATTATGCATTAGAATAAATTTAGTAAAGATAATTTAATGAACAGGAATCACTAGCGTATATTCTGATATTTACAAAGCTTTATCTTGGACATCACAAGGTCAAAAGTCATGATGGGTAAACTAACCTCAATTGCAATAATATTCGAGATTAATTCATAAACCATCGTGCAACAGCAAGGCATCATGTTGGTTTACTTATTCTCATCGACTGAAGAGGATCAGTCGGCATAGTGTTATAGTAACGACCTGAAGCTATTCATTTGAGTCAGAGGTTTCGACATAAAATATCGATTTTTTAAAAGATTAATCGATAATCCAGTTTGCAATCCTTATTTGAGGAAGACATTTAATATCGGCACTCAATATTTTTAAGCTCAAATTTATTAAACTGCTTCGAGCAAACGGAGATAATGGTTTATTTTGCTGCAGATGCGAAGAAAAGTCACTTTGTTCTATGAGACAAGACTGACGATTCGTATGAGACCAGGAAATTGGTATATAATCAGAAAATAGTTTCTGCTGTTTTGATGTATACAATCGATAGAAAAACAGCCAAATACAATAATGGTCGAGCATCAACCAAAAATCAGTGAATTGTAATAATACTTTTTCTATAAGCCTCACTGGAGAAACGATTCCAAAATATATCAAAATAGAGGGTCAACATGTTGACCAAGCAAGATATAACTGATGTCTAAAAATAGGTTCAGTAATATGAAAACGGTGGCTGTATTAAGAAAGAAATGTGATGTCAGTCATCGCCCAAGATTCTGACCGATGGTTACTATTGTATTCGTTGCATTTCCACACCAGCAGTGATTAGTGACCCCCACTAGAAAACGAAATAAAACAAGTCTTTTCAATCATCATTAATATCGGTTATTTGCCGACCGTTGTTGTTCATAGAAATTTTCCATGATCAGCCAGACCCTTTATCATGACTCGAGTAGCCAATACTTTCTGAACTTATTTATTGCGTCGCACCATCTTAAATCTTGCCGGCATATGATCTCTACGGATCTAAGTTGTAAATAGTGCTGTCCATCGGTAGTCTGTAATTCTTGCAAAATGACAAGACTATAGCTGTTTGACTTGAATCCTGTGAACTGACATGTAGGTAATAGTTTAATTTTTATCTGAAATTTTCATTTTATAATTTATCATCGATGCTATTTAATTTCATCTACGAATTAAATTTGTTGTGTAAATATACTTTCAAAGGTTCTTAATCTGCCTACATGCACATACCCACACACACGCATATATATATATATATATATATATATATATATATATATATATATATATATATATATACGTAAAAAAATTTACATGCACACGCACGCACACATATATATATATATGTGTGTGTGTGTGTGTAGGCGTGTACAAGATATTTAAACAAAATTACTTTTCTCTTCCTGATTTGCACCAAAATTCTATAATAGTATTAACAACATTAATTGTCGTCATATCATTTAAGAAAATATAAGAGAAATGAAAGACACACCCTTTGCTCACAGGGAGAACCCAATGCACTTGCATTATTTTCCATTTATTCTATGACATTTGTAATTTCTTCACAGTTGTAGGAAAGCAGAATACTTTGATTAGCAGGGGATTATTTCATGCAAGCATTTTGGCAAAGCGCTAATCATTTAGTGTCTCAACTGGAGTCGTTCAATTGAGTATCTTTTATTGGATTTTACATTTCTGATCAAAATCTCATACCGCTAAGAATTTATTGTCTTTCCCAAAGCATTAGAAGACAAAATGATATACCTTGTTGATAGCATTGATGTCTTTCCTTTTTCTGTCAATAAATCCAACAAATACGTCAGATTTTCTTTTATCATTTGCTTGAAAAACATCAACATCAGAGTTGTATCTCTCCATCAACCAAGCTAGCAGGCTATAGGCTCACAAGGAAACGTGGTGAGTAATGGACCAAGGCTTATTCTGTGAAGAAAAGATGTTTAGAAACGTTTAAATAACGTATTCAATTACATCAAGCATGACAGAAAATCGGACAAAAAGTCAGTTCATTTTTAACATAAAAAAGTGAAAGTTCTCTAATGAAGGCTTTTCAAAACTATATCCCAGGCTCCACCCTAAATACCAGCTTGTCGTGTAGAAGTTTTCAGAATGAGATTTCACGGGTTTTGATTCAATTTGTACGCCTATGGAATGCATTTCATTACGTACAAACGTGCATTTCCCAGTGCGTCATGTCGATAATGGTTTGATTATCAGCCAAATAAAGCAAGCTATTATGTCCTCCTCAGTAAATGTGAAATTTTCATCATTTCACCCTTAGGCTAACAGATTTCAGGCCATTATTGTGATGATTCGTTCCTTAAAAAGTAGTGAAGGCGGGAAAGATTAAATCTGTGGCTATTGATTGGCTGCTATGGCTAACCTTGACTGATTTACTGTTGGTTTAAATAGAAAAAATTATTGTATCTGCAGATGGAATCGTCAGAGAATGGAGACACCAAATCTGCATCATTAAAAATTCTTTGCTTTTGGGAAGAAAGCCATCTTTTCTCTCTCAGGAAGAAGGATTGAGCTGTTTAAACGAAATCAGAACTGAACGTTAGTTTCAATAGCTTTGAGAAATTTCGAACAACAAGAAATTTGACTTACTGTTTTTGCCTAAATGCAAATCGATTTATATAAATATATATATAAGATATGGAATGATTGGCTAAAATAATTAGTTTTTAGGAAATGTCTTCTACTTCCATCTCGCAAATTCAGTCATTGTGAAAAGATTCAGTCATAAATACCATATATATATACACTAGTAATTTTGAATTATAGTACATTAGGTTGACTTTAAACATTATTTTCTCCAGATGGAAATCCTGAAGTATCGTTCAATCAAGTGTGCACTAAAATTTTGATATATTTCTTATGTCTCCACCTAAACCGAAGAATATTTGGAAAATTTGGAAATTAACGAACATTCTCATAATATGGTTCGTAATATTCGGAGATGCCATCATTCCATCAACTATTTGCAGTATTACTTTTATCTTCCATTTGATTCTCAGAGGTTCTCCTGTTTTTAATGGATCTAGTTATTTTCATCACTCACCTAATTGACGATATTTAGAAATTGTTTGTACACCTCAAATAGTATGATGTTATTTAATCACTGGGGATACGTATAATTGCCTAAAGATATAACCATGATGATAATTACCAATCTTGGAAGACAATGTAATTACGCTTCTAATAACCCTAATTTGTGAGTGATGCTCGCTTCCAATCTTCTTCTTATATCTCCTGGTTTTCAATGTGTAGCACATCAATCGAAATCTAAAATATTTAGTGTATTAAAATTGCTGAGTTTAGTATTTAATCACAAACTTTGTATCTGTACAGTCAGAAATCATTTGTCAGTGCTGGAAATGATAAATCGTTTTGTGACTCTGAAGAAACAAGTGAAGCGAGAATATCTGGAGTAGCGATAAAGTCTAAGTGCATCGATAACATCTGCATAAATTGCTCCAATGTTTACCAGGTTCTGATACTGGAATACATTTATAATCATAGTTTCAATTCCCCCCTACACTACTGTCAGATTCAACTGATTATTTAGTGTGCCCCGATGAATCTAATGATTAAATTGAATGTAAATTTTCACAAATATGTTTACAAACATTTCATCTCGAAACAAATTTCTTCATTATTGGAAATCAGAATTAAGAAAACCTACTGACCTTAGTTGACACGTAAGAATTTACATGTAAAAAAAAACACCGTAAAAAATCCCTAGTAACATGCTCGGTTATTTAAAGAAACCAGACGATTCAGTCTATTTTTGCTCACAATCAATAGCTAGGCAATGTGGTGGAAACCAACCTCCTTTCTACAATATTCGAACCCCAATTGATAGTAATATATCACATAGACCATAGGCTGTATCCAAGAGATGTGTAGTATCTGCCCTTTGCTTGATCCCAACTTAGAATTAAGGTTCAAAGGCCTTTTCATTTTCTGTGTATTTGACTTAATGTACTTATTTGCTCGAACGAAGAAAGGTTAAACGATCTCTCACAAAAATAAGCCCAGGCCCCACCGTCTGCGTCTGATATATTTATTCTCAGGTCCAACTTTTGGCCAAGAACCAAGAGGAAAGGTGAAATAAGGAATCTGATCGCAAATAAAATGTCGGATGTTATCTTGATTGACTCGTGAAACTGACAAGTGTCTGTCAAGTCTTTCAACAGTAATGAAGTCGGTACTTAGCAAATATTCTTTTTTTTCCTTATGAAGATCGGTGCAATCAAGTTAGGATGATGAGCGACTGACTTGTTAACCAAACAGTCACATAGTTTATAATTGTCCTGTTGTTTTGCCCCGAGAATAATTTGTGAGAAAAAATTCAAACAGAGTGAAGTAAACCAGGATTATTCATTTTGACTTCCAATTTCATCCATCCATTTTTTTTATTTGTTTGGCGTCATAACTCAAGCCAGGCCGTCAAAAATAATAACATTGATTTACACTAAATCAAATGATTGAAAAAATAAAAATTTACAAATATTATTAGAAATTGAATATACGGTCCAATAGAATGTCTATGAATTATGTTATATAGTATTGAAACTCTTATTTGAAATCATATTTAATTATTATGCAGTGAATGTATCATTTGGCCGAGACAACGTAGAATAGAATGAACAATTAAAGAAGACAGGAATGCTGCAGGAATCGAACCTTAGGCCGACATGTTAGCCGCTCCAATGTAGCGTTACTCTTACCATGGCGTCACTGGCGAACGCTCAGGTCAAAAATGAGATCAACAGTACGTTGAAACTGCTACACTAGCGTTGCAGGTTCTATCCCTGCAGCTGCAGCATTTTTTAGTTATGCACTCAATTTTATATTCAATCTACCAAATGATGCATTCCCCGTGCAATGACGAGAGATCATTTCAAAGAGGAGATTCAATATAGTGTAACACAATTTATAATTACACCTAAAATGCTTTTATTTTCTTCGTAGAGTATTAGAGGATTTTGTGTGAACCTCTGAACTTTCTCTATCATTATACTTGAAATGATCGATGCTACAATTTGTTGATACACTGCACCATTCAATTTTTTTTCATGCACGAGCAAGTTTATATTCATATGATAATACACTTTAAAGCAACAATTACAATATTTTCAGTTCGAATTAAGCAGAATTCTAATCTTCACTGTCACTTTTATTAGTTGCAAAAGGAAAACAGGAAATAGCAAATTTTATGTATGTATGTGTGTATATATATATATATATATATATATATATATATATATATATATATATATATATATATATATATATAGTAAGAAAAAGACATATTCAATGTTTATGACCTTACCACTTGATGCCAAGACAAAAGCTAACGACTGATCCGTGCCAAGACTAATTACTTGCAACTCTTACTCTTGATTGAAATATAACGTAATGAGAGACATTTCTTATATGTAGATATGTAGATATGTTTGCAAAAAATGGACGATTCTTTGACCATCCCTTTTCTAATTAATTGATCATTCCCAACACAATATGCTTCAAAAAAAAAAAGAAGAGTAGTCTCATGATGTCTTTTATCGGGTGACTAATCATTATACATTAAAGAAAGTGTGTTTATATGTTATTTTCCTCTTTAACGGTACGATGTAACCAGTTGGACGAGGTTCATTTACCCCTAAACTGATTTTAATGACTGTGAAAAATATGGGTGATTTTTTTTATTTCATAATAATATTGCAGGATCTGCGTTTGCAAAAAATATCACACTATTGTTAAAAATATAGAATTATCAGTTGATAGAAATCAGATCATCATTATCATCTCATTTCTATACCTCGATATATATATATATATATATATATATATATATATATATATATATATATATATATATATATATGTATGTATGTATGTATGTATGTATGTATGTATTTGTGTATGTGTGTGTGCGTGTTTCTGTTCGTCCGTCTACTTGTCTGTCACGCTATAAAAAGGACTCACTTAAATTATCTTAAAGGGCTTTATTGGAATATTCTATTAACAATGTATATATATATATATATATATATATATATATATATGTGTGTGTGTGTGTGTGTGTGTGTGTATGTGTGTGTGTGTGTGTGTATATATATATATATACATATATCCAGCATCGCCTTGGAAAAATCAACTTCCAACGACTCTTCAAAGCAAATGATATTCCAAATGAGATTTTGTGCGCACCTTTAATCCTAAATCAGTCAAGCTAGCGCAGACCCACGAGGAGACCTGTACACAATCAAATGCGTACCGCTGTTAACGGATATTGCCACGAAGAACGCCACCGTAGGTTTTTTGAATTTTCTCGTATGCTTAGGTGGATATCGATCTGACCATTTATGTTTTGTACGGATAGGCTGCCCCAACAGTGGTACATAACTGATGATTAGAACATTTACTTCTTATTTTATCTGGAAAAAAAATTTTGTTTCTTATTACCGGCTAAAAATAGTTTTCTTTTCTTTTCTGGTGGAAGGTTTGATATTTGATGCAAGTTCATGCCAAGTTTTTTGCCTAATTTGTGTGTGGTAGTACTCACTATTGTTCTTGAAAATCTTGATTATCCTTATGAACATTGCCCCAAAAGGGAAGAAAATGAATTCATTCATTGATCACAATTTTCTCCTATTTTAATTCATCACAGCACATTGCCAAAAGTCAGAAATCACATGATCAGTTACTATTTAGTGACTGACAAAAGCTTTATGTCTTCTTTCCCTCAGGAATAAGTAGTTCCGAGAATACAACCGTACATCCACAACTGCTTTTTCGATGATATTTCGTGTTTGTTAAGTTATTTCTAGTGGGATCTCCTATTTTTTTGATAGGAAATATTCATAATCACGTTATGAATCAAAAATTGAGAAAGGTACTTCATTGTATATACTGGTAAAGTAGCATAAGCAGTAAGAGGAGGAGTTTCCTATGATGATTGAAAAGTAAGAGTGCACATTATTAAAACTGACAAATTTCCGAGAGGTTTTAGGACTAATAAATTGAAAGTAAATCAAATCAAAATTAATAAAACTAAATTTTTTCAGTCGTGTATTGAACTAGGTCTGCCGACTATATTTACCTTTTTTCTCATTTATTGTGGCTTTCACTGATTTCTTTTGGTATGAATTAATTTTGGAGGGGATGTGAGCTCGACCAAAGACCCCATAGACATCAACAGATTTATTCTGCATAATTCGACCTAAAACGAAGGTACATTAAAATATGCTTTCATTTTTTTTCTCTTTAGTGCGTAGTTTCCGGCTTGTGAAAGTACGAAGATAGGTACAACTACTTCAATAAATACCGGCTTGGGGACCTAGCCTTGTCTGGGGGAAAATTCTAAATCAAACAATACTTCGATGGTATAGCTGCAGTTTCACAAGAAAAAAAATATTCCTCAATTTTGATCAAACTTTATTAAATTGAAGCATACCAGAAATGCATGTGTAGTTTAGCAAAAAAAATCTGCGTATATTGACTGGATGTGAATGTATGGTAGGGCATACCCAAATTTCTAAAATTGTTATGGTGCTGGAAATTAGCTTTTATGAAGAATGCTATTGCAATACGGCTTATACAGTCGTAGTTTACCAATTTAGGTTATTGGTTATTGCTTCCACGTTGTATGAGTTTTATTGGGCAGGACAGAAAAATTTTCAAAAAAAAATCATGTAAAGTTGCTCGGGTCTCTACATAATCAAGTACTGGCATACGCATTACTGCATATTTAAAAAAAAAGAAGAATTTTGATGGACTAATAGATCACGTAGATGCTGTATGGTTAAAAGAAGATTACTTTTACTGTTAATGCAATGTTACAGGCCATCACTTTTGTTCGTTTCAAGCCAAAGGTGTGTAATAAAAAAGTCGATAGTTGATAATATCAAAGTTGTTTGGCGAATAAAATAGAAGTTGTTGTGAGAGAGACATAGTTGAAAAGAGATATTACGGTCCATGTCACCAGAAGTATGTTGTTACTGTAAGAATTGAATACAGGTACATTCAATGAAAACAACTGGTGTCTAGTCATCACTGAGTACAACTCATTACAACTTTCTGTTCGTGATAATCTCCAGGACTAAAGGAACAAGTCAGAAAGATAAAAGAAATTCATAGAGTTTTCCCTCAGAGACAAGGGTTAATTGTCTATGCCGATCTCCTTTCCAAATAACAGGCAACATTTGTTCTGAGTTATATTGAAGATTTGGAGCTATGCTCACTCAAAAGCCATCACTGCAAAATGAACACAAACTACATCAGCCAGAACTCGAACGCAGTCTGTCACCTTATATTCTCCACACTGTCATCTGTAGTGTTGAATCTGCATTCTTATGCACAAGATAGACACAAGAAATCCTCTTATAATAGGCTCCTTTTTTATATATCCAACATCATTGTTACTAAATTCATATAGTCAGAGCAACAATCGCGTTTGGTAATATACATGCACCTTAAAATCACGTTTATTCACACACTCTTCGCGTACAGAAACGATGTGAGGAAAATGTGTCTTTTTCATCCGTGCAAGCCAATAAAATAAGCAGGTTTGACAAGTAATAAACTACGAAATGAAAAAAAAAAATTCAAACTTTACAGATAGATAAATGAATTAGAAACAACACACGAAAGAAATCGTTTTAAAACAGACATATTTCTCTTCGGAACAAACTAATAAATGCACATAACCCCGAAGGAACATATTGCGAAGTAAGTGACAGTTGTGTTTTGCACACAAAGGTGGCAGTTCCTGAGGCAAGCGAATATGGTGGAGTACGAGACTCTTTTTTTCTTCTTTGGTGGTTGGGTTGGGATGACTAAAAGGATAAACGTCAAGGAAACGTTGCAAGTTGAATTTTTAGAGAATATGAAAGAAAGTGTGAAGGATTTCCTAGAGTTAAGGAGCACTAAAAAAAAACCTAATGTATGGCTTTGTCTGTTCGTCTCTCCTTTTTCTGTGTTCTGTTATATTCATCACTATCTAAATTGCTACTTTGCCAGATATTTATCAGTATTTCCGTCACTATCATTATCTATCTATATGATTTATTCAAAATGTATCTAATTTTTATCTCTGTTTGTCTTATTCTAATTCCATATATACTTATTCATTTCCTTTTATAACAATACACACACACTCATATGTATACGTATACATCAACACACACACAAATATATATGTGTGTGTCTTTGAGTGTGTGTGTGTGTGTGTGTGTGTGTGTGTGTGTGTGTGTGTGTGTGTAAAATCATATCTTATTATACCCAGCTCTATCCATAAAACTTATCCAATATCTTGCAGTCCATTCTTGTCGACTTTGATTTGTATGTTAATGATATCAGACTATGTTCACGTATCAATAAGTCAATTCAAATGGTTCAGTATATTTCAATGCTAATTTGTCCATGTTTATTTGTTCTACCGTCATCTATTCCAAGTATCTCAAATGTTCCGAATAGAGGAATGCAGATGACGAGGTTTTTGCTATTAGCACTGGGCATATGATGCTTTCCACTATAGTACTGACCGTCAGAGATGACACTCCCCAGGAGCAACCCCCAATAACGATCCGTTCTGCATCAGGGTTAACTTTGTGCTAAAACATTACATTTATACTTCTAGTGTTATCAAATACATTTTAGTCATCGTTTTTTGATCATCAAATGAAGTATCGTAAACCTGTTATATAATTTCTGTTCAACTTCAATCCTAATTCCAACTGATTTATATTCATAACATCTAAGTACGATGTATTTAGTCAACCAAATTCTCTTATTCCAATGATTTCCATATAAAACTGAATATAAAACATGATATGCATCGATCAATCAAGTTGATTTCAAGAAAATTTCATAAATATCCCTCGTCATCATGCATTTTGAGTAACTACTTTGCATAGCAAATGCTTCCCGATAGATAAATTATGTTAGTGTTTATATGAAAGGTTGATTCGATTATCATATTCGCTGTATCTACAGAGTGTTTCAAAAAGGATGCAACCGGCTGTTTGACAACTTATTTTCAAACAATTACAAATCTGAAAAAAATATTCAAGACACCCATTGCAAAAATACTACAGGAAGATACTAATTACATAGAAACTTCACAATGGCCACTGAAAGTGTTTTTTCAATAATCGGAATGCAAATTCGTAATCGTTCCATTATAGGTTGTATCTTCGTGCAGTCTTACTTCGGGAATAATATTTTAGCATACAATTTATGTTTGCATAAATTCTATTCTCTTATCTTTAGAGTTGCATCCTTTGTTTAAAACATTACTACCAGGCAAATGGTGTGAAACTGTTGATGATAATAATAATAATAATAATAATAATAATAATAATAATAATAATAATAATAATAATAATAATAATAATAATAATAATAATAATAATAATGATAATAATAATAATAATAATGACGAATTGATGAAAAAAAAAAAAAAGGATTTAATCTTTATGTACCGCTTACATGAATGATTCCTGACTATATTTTTCATGGTTTTTAAAGCTCATTCTACTAATCGTGTGTTGAGTCTAGCTGGAGAAAAATACGTCAAAAATTGTAAACTCCCCTGATTTATCATAATTTTCCATGAGCAGATTTATTTCGTTAGGCGATGCTGAAGAGGAATTAAGCAGAGTGGTCTAGAGCAATGAGAAAAAAACGAAATCTTCCCAAGGTTGGTCGGGTACAGATGAAGTTGGTGCCAAGGCAAAACCATGATTGTTGATTTAATTATCTTGTAACTGCCGAGATTTGCCATGAACTTATGCGTGTAATAATCAGAAGAAATTGATGTTTTCAAGTATTCGTTTGATAATTCCTAATTGTCATATCGTAGTTTACATAAACAACTTGTTTTTTTATCATTGTTGTGGTCATGTGAGGTCAGTAAAACCGAAACTTCAATCTGATCTATATTCATTCATTAACTTGCAACCAAAGCTATCAGAGGGTGGCTTACATTATTCAGCATAGTGTAAATACCGTTAGGGATTTTACGGGATTAGTACGGGAAGCTCTCTACATGACTATCAACTACTCATGGCACCTTGTATTTTCAGACAGTCATCCATAAAGGTACTGACCAGGATCATCATTGCTTAACTTCAATGATAACAACAAGTTGTGTGTCCAACGCGATGTAACTATCGCCCTGTGGCGGAATGAAACAACTATACTCATCTTAGGTGACAAAGGGTTCTATCCTATTTTATATGTGCGTCCGTGTGTTTGTTTCTGCGTGTTCTAGGGCCCATGGCCAATTTTTGTCTACAATTAAAGATTAGCATCAATGCTCCACTAGACCCCTTCCATTAAGCTTTCTGACCTATTCAGATCTCGTTTTGACAGTTTTAATAGGAAGATCTGGATTACCCAGAATCTAAATGTTTATATTCGCTGTTTCACTCTGTTCAATATGTTTTCAGTTGGTGAACGCAAGTGATGTCATAAATTTAAGTTATTCTGAACATATTTATTATTTGATGGAATTCTTTTTCGGGTTTCTGAATTCAGGCATTTCGGTTATTCAGTTATTGACTGTGAAGATAGCTCATACGTTATTGTTGAGCAATGCCTCGACGGAGATAGAATAATCTTGTTCGGTTAAATTTCTTTTGAAAAACTGTGTTTATCGTTTAGTCTTCTATGCTTGCATTGTAAATGATCTCAACCCACATTTTCGTAGAGTTTTATATGAATATTAAATTTGTTTTGGGACGAAACAGCAACAACAAATCGATATTTTTTCCAAACAGCAATGATATTTCAGACTGAGCTCCATTTAGATCATAGTTCAATATGCAGTCAAATATTTATGTGTTTATAATTCTGATAGTCTGAAGTAAGCAACATACACAATTGGATTCAATTTTCCTGTACATATATTTCAAGAAAAAGAACTGGTTTTGAAAACAGTTATATGTTAACTAATTCATTTCTTTAGATTTCTCATCATTTTCCTATGCAGTTCGCATGTCTTCGATGGTGGCAATGAAGTATAAACACTAGGAAAGTGAAATCTATGCTAAAAAGTTTACCGTTGTATTTAATTTGATAAAGTATCACTGTTCCTAATTGCAGCCTTTAACTTATTACAAGGCGGCTTTGTACCAAGGCTACTATATTGGAATTCTTGAGCGGGAATTCTTAAAAGAAAATATCAACTGTTGAGAATCAATTTCTGACGGGTAACAGTTAAAATAATCACCAATTAGATAGATGACTATCTATATATATATATATATATATATATATATATATATATATATATATATATATATATATATATACATATATATATATATATATATATATATATATATATATATATATATATATATATATATATATATATATATATATATATATATATATATATATATATGTATATATATACATATATATATATATATATATATATATATATATATGTGGGGGGGAGAGAAAGAGAGAGAGAAAGAGTTCTGATACTTTTATCCTGAATCACATCTAAACGAAACTAAGCCATTTATACAGTTCCCAGTATCTTACTTCCTCACTTCTTGCTGCATAACATTCAATTTAGGTTTGGTTTACAGTGGAAACCACTCCTCCATTAAGGCAAGATGTATTCTTATATATGGTTTGTTTATTTTTTATTTTGGTTCTTAAGCAACTTGAAAAAAAATCTTTAAAAAGACCCTCAAAATCACACAAAGAACAATTGAAAAACTCCAAAAGATATAAAGGTGTACCCCATACGAAAAAATCATCGGAATGAACAAGCGGAAAAAAGAGACGGGCTTGGCACAGATGAAGAAAAAATGTGCGTAAGTTCAAAAAATTGATACCCAACCTTCGACAAAATCTATAGAATAAGACCAGACGTAAGACACAGTGATATAATAGGTTACTCAGACGTTTTTAACAATGTATCAGGAATGTCTCTGGGTTTCGTCTTTCATACATACATATATATATATATATATATATATATATATATATATATATATATATATATATATATATATACAAACACACTTGAAATAGATATGCATAATCTGAAGGATAAAATATATATCGAGTTCTTGGTATATAACTGTTGGGTTTGAAAAAAAATCAACGGACCAATCGTTTAGACTGATGCTATTTCGGAGCAGCAACCAACTCGATCACCAGTTCGATTTCTATTGCACAAACACACTCACACACACACATATATATATATATATATATATATATATATATATATATATATATATATATATATATTCAAGGAAAGCCAAACTTTATAGTCGTGATCCTTAATAAGCCCTAAGCAGTTTGTTACATGTCTCAAGAAGGCTGAGGTGATTCTGTTTTTGCCCACCCTTTTCTACTTCAAGTAGAGGGGGTCAAACTCAGGTCATTGGCGTATCAATCTCGATTTGGATTCAATATCCATGGGCGTAATACAATTCTAGTAACTGTTGAGTTCCTTGGCAAGAAGAAGGTTGATGCTGGATCTCTTATTAAGGAGAGAGGTAAAGCGAGTGAAGGATCAATGTATGTGATTACGTATGTTCACAATCTGGTTGAATTTATTATGAAGTAGTAAATGATAATGTGAACGTAAATAACAAAGAGATGAAGGGGTGAAGAATCAATGTGTGTGAATATGTATGTTCAAAATATAGTATAACTGAATTTCAGTATGATTGTAGATTTATTTAGTAAGTGATAATATGAGTGTATGTATGAGAGAATCAAATTACGTGTATGTGTGTGTTCCAAGTTTAGTAGAATTGTAGATAGGTGTGATGGTGGATTTGTGTTGTGCGTTGATGTAAATGAGAAGGATTTTTCCCTCCAAATACATCTCTGCATGGAGGATTTTGGTAAATGGAGAAGGAGTGCTATGTTTTCTAAGGGAGTCAGAGATGAGGCTACAACATCAAATTGAAGCACTGTAGAACTAATTTGAATCCACTGCAGGAAATAAGATTTCCCACTTCTTCTTTTATGCAACATTTTCGGTATTTATTTCGTAGGAAAAACCAAAAATGTTGATTCTCAGTGGTCCTATATCTGAGGTCGGGTATTTACCCTATGAAACAAGACCAAGGTTCAACGGCAACAATTAAGAGATCCATCGATAAGGATACTCGAATTTAGTTCACAGATTTTTCAATGTCCTCTTCTTTAGAATCTACGAGGGAATATGTTTCTGTCCGAATTTTCAAATGACTCCAATGTTTCTGTCATGTTTTTTCTTCTTCTGACATATCTGATAAGTCAGTATGATGTTTTCTGTACACTTAGTGCGTTGTTTGATTGATTTATGTTGTCTGATATGAGAATCTTGAAGGTTGATATTGTTTACACTAATTTCAGTCTTGTGTGTGTTCATTGAGTTGAGTGTGATTTGAACTGATGTTAGGACTTGAGGGATATAGGTGTTGTTTTCAGGGGGGGGTAGTTGTGTCGGTGTTTGAAGTATTTTTGTTCGAATTCTCTTGAAAATGATGCTCATTCATAAAACATCTCATAGGATTTCGACGAGCTTTGAAAAAATCATGTGGATGAGAGATAAGACTGGCAGAACATTTTGAAGACTAACACGACGACTTGCTGGCGGAGAATTTAAGCCTCTTCACTCCACCTAAACATAGAAACATCTCTTTAGACAATTTTGCTAAAGATTTGGAATCCCTTCCACTCGACTCCGCAACGACATCACATCAAACACAACTTCAACATGAAATAAGGAAGGCTACTGAATATTCATCTGCAGATGGCAAAACCATCATTGAAGGAACAGATTCAAGGGGCACAGTCATCAAAATAGAATAAGTCACTGAAAACAATGATGGAAAACATTCACATAGATATCAACTGTTATCAAAATTAGACGCCAGTTCTAACAAAGAAAACCGGACTCTGTATAAGTGACACATTGAGGAATACAAGATCGTCTAAAAGATAATGAATACAAATGCCTCAAACAATTTGAAGTACAACAAAGTCAATTCCACGGTCTTCCAAAGTATAAGAGAGCAAAAAGAATACAGTAGCCTGGAAAGATGTTACTATACCGAAGGTCAGAGATCTGAAATTACGTCCAATAATGATAGGATCATCATGCTTGACCAGCGTACTACGGAAACAACTAGACATAATATTAAAAACCCTAGCTAAACACGTCCAAAGCTTTCTAAAAGACGAAATAGATTTTCCTATAAGACTTCCCAAAACAGCTGAAAACAATCCTCTTTTAGCTTTCTTTGAAGTGGAATCATCAGACTAGATGCACTGAAATTCTGGCTCAATGAATACCTAAATGAAATACCAAACAGTTTGGTACAACTTTCAAAACCGAGTCCAACATCTATTGCAACATTGAAAGCATCATTCATAACCATTACATGCCGAATTTGCGACAGTGAACACATAGGGATGACTTATCTCCTTAGAAACAAGATCATTGTATACAGGCAGCGAATAAGATATCCCTCGACAAGGATCTCAAAGGTCACTTCGCCTGTATATAAATGTTATACAGGAAAACAAAATTTTTCAGCTTTCCCCCTCTGCAAAATGAACACAAGCACTACCGTACACAGAAAGAATGAACGGAATTCCATCAATAATCTAAAACCTGCATCTCATTTGAATTAATTGCATAACAAGGAATTAAAACCTCAACTTTGATTTTCTTAGAGAACATACTTCCGTTTTCCCGTCCTTCTCAGATTACCGAAGTTGAGCATTCAAAATTTTTGCACCTCTTAATGAACTTCTTTTCATTACACCCCTCACATACATACTAACGTACATACCCAACCAAAAAATAAATTGACCTCAGCTGATATTACATTCCCTCATACGTATCCATACTAGAACCTCGTACACATACCATCAATCATACCCAAACTCACCATAACTCGACCATTACTGCTAACACACGCTCTAACGCACATCGATACTTGACACCTTTTACCTCCCTCCTCAAAGGGAGTTCCTCCATAACTCAAACTCCATTCTCAACGACAACTGAAATTTCATGCCACCTATGGAATTTGGATTCAAATCAAGATTAATGTATAAATGACCTGAATTTGACCCGGTTTACTGGACAGCGGGCAGTTATGTCCTGAAATAGAATTACATTCACTGTCTGAAGACATGTACGAACCCAGTTACGTTTTAGTCGAAATAATCATATTATACATTGAAACCATAACTTGGAGGTGTTGTTTTCTATCCCTGCTTCTTTCTTGAACACACACACACACACACACACACACACACACACACACATATATATATATATATATATATATATATATAATATATATATATATATGTATGTGTGTGCGTACGTGTTTATATGTATACACATATGTGTGTGTATGTGTGTGTGTGTGTACGATTATATATACATGTGTATACATAGACTCACGTTAGTGATTTCTTTTTTTTTTTTTTTTGAATCAACTGATGCAAATCCTCTTCAAGCCTCTAGCACTGTCCCTCGTATTGAAAGAAATTCAATTCTTCGTCTGGAAAATTCTAATTTTACTATGATACTCTAGTTTCCCCATCGTATCTACGTGAGTCATGTGGACATTTCCAATATTCTCCAATAACGTTTGCTCCCATCATCACATTCATATTTTACATTTTTCTCTCCGGTGATGTATAATATATCTCCCAGAAACTCGTTCTGCAACCTTATTTCTTTCTCCACAAAGTAGAAACCGTGTTCTTTCTCAAAGTTTTGTCTAATTCTTTTTGCTATATTGATCTTGAGTGACAATGATAAATGATGCTGGTTCTCTTTCTAGGGTCCTTTCTTCGTAACCATACCCATGACGTTTTCTTAGCAACCTTTTCGATTATTGTTTTAAATTTTCCAAGACGTTATTCCTGTTTCAGTTTCCATCTTTGTTGTAATTGCTCCCTCGTTTTTTGTTGTTCAGCCATTAGGTTTCCCTTGCAGCATTTGTCATGTGTCTCTCTTTATTTATTTTTTTTTGTATACGCAATTTGCAAGCGCCATTGTTGCCAACTGAATGTAGTATTCGATACTGATGGCCTCATTTCAACCGTTTATTTATGCATTGACCTTGTCAATGTCATCCAAGGTGTGCTACCGAAGTCTTGCATAGTCTTATTTATGGTAACAATCAGAGAGCTGGGAATTTGACGAACATGGAAGGTGCAGTAGTACCAAGAGCTCCAGGAACAGTCTCACATAATTTAGCGAGGAGATCGGAGTAACTAATAACTCTGGGTAAAACTGACACTATTCAGAGAACAACACTATTGAGGTTGGATAAAATAGTGAGGGGAGTGCCAAAATACTGAGAAATTTTGCTATCACATGATCCTCGGTTTGTTAACTCAATATTCGTTAAAGAAAATATGTGGATGGATTTTTCTGTTGATGTAGACCATTGAAGAAAATTGAAGAAAAAAGCAACTGAAAAGTTTGATAAAAACCAGGATCTAGGAAGAGGAGTGAAAACATTCGGTTATACGGAGGTTGCAGTTGATCCTTTTTGTGATAGGTTGAAACTGCCCCAATGAGCCTTATAAAAAGTATGGAAGACGTTGCAGTTCAAGGAAGAATCGTGAAAATCTGGAAGATGGCATCACTAAAAATATCTAGGAAACTGAGTTGAGTGATGGAGTCTTAATGAGACTTATTTTTACTTGATCTCCACTAACAAGCAAATTACAGATGAAACAAGAAAAGTATGCGATAAGCTACTATTACAAGATATAAATGATTTTGTTTGAGTTCACCAATTTCATCTATAAATAAATACTGTAACAACTGGAATATAATATAGACCTTACGTTTGGTTGCTAAAAATCTGAAAAAAAGAAATCAGACAAGCAATTTTAGACCGATAACGTGCTCACTTTGTGTGGGGAAAATCTTGACTGGACATAGAGCAAAGAGAATTCATACTTCCATTGAAACAACATGACTATTACCAAAAGAAAAGAATGGGGTGTAGGGTATAGGACTGAAGGGTCGGATGAATACACTGACCAGATGATCCTAAAAAGTTAGAAAATGAAGGGAAAATGTTGCAATGGTATGGGTCGACAATCAAAAAAGCGAACAATTTGATTTCACCGAGCTGGATACTCAAATGCCCCAGGATATTCAATATCAGCGAGCCTGTGGTCATATCCAGAGACAAAATTATGAAAAAATAGACTTGACAGGAACAGAATATAGAAAAACCGCAAAGAGTATCGATTCACTAACACGAATGTAAAATCAAACACGTTGTGAACATGGACGACATAAAAAAAACTATTCGAAAAAAAGAGGGAATAGCTCAAAACGTTGTTAAAAAATGTGAAAGAATACAGTGACGACATTGTGATGATGTTTGGAATAGAAAAATGCTCACTAATGGTAATGCACAAAAGAAGGCCCACAGCAACAGACGGAATCAAATTACCAGACAAAGAAAATCAGAACATTGACCCCATAAAACCAATACAAATACCTGGGAGGATAGGAAAAATATCAGAGATCAAGCTAAATGGGAGAAATCTGATAAAAGGAATGAACAATGGGCAGTATTGATAGTAAGATGGATAGGTCCATTTCTTGGACATACAAAAGGAGAATTCCAATCAATGGACCTGCGAACGAGAAAGCTTGTGACAATGCACAAGCTCTTACTCTATGTTGCGAGGGAAGAAGGTTACAAAGGCGATATATAAGACTGTGTCAAAAATGCCACATATAGTATCAGAAAAGTATGTGCAAACAAATAATGAAGAAATAATGAAAAACAACCGAAGTAGTGTTACGAACAACAATGAGCGGCACACAATGGAAGGAAAATAAGAATAGTAAAATATATTCAAAACAGAGATGCAAAACGTTGTAGACGGGAGATTATGGACATGTCTATGCAAAGTAAACAGAATCACTCATCATGGCAGCCCAAAATAAATGCATCAAGATGAATTATGTAGAGGTGAAAATCGACAAAAATCCAAACAAACACCAATGCCGCCTACGATAAGGAAGGGGTGAGACCGTGAACCACATAACCCCAGCACTACTTGGGACTGCTCGATTACTGAAGAAAATACTGGAAAGATGAGATCTACGACCCGTAGTTGTTAGCAATGGCCTAACAAACCAGTGAAAAGGCCTGTGAACGACGATGCAAACCACAACGCTGCTGTGATAAGTGGGTACGATATGATGAATAGGCTTGATACCTGAAAAGATATTGTCACTCAGCTTCCAGCGATAACCAGGCAACTTGTGTGAAACTGCTGTGGACTGGGAGTGTGAAAAGGAGGACTGGGACTTGAGGAGAATTCCTGTCACTCAGTTTCCAGCGGTGACCACGAGACAACTGGTGTGAGAATGCAAATAATGATTATCATAATGATAAATTTTAACATTGTTATTTTGTACTTATTAAGTTTTTGCACCTACTGTACATAGAATAGCAAACCATATCGTTTTTCTTCTTTCCTCCGATAATAGTTATAATAACATAATATTGTGTATCTATTAAGTGCTTGTACTTATTGTACGTGAGAATTTGAGCTCAGTTATTGTCTAGCAAATCTATATAATCCGGCCCTTGCTACGAATTCATGCTGACTATAGCAATTTGTTCTCTCAATTCTTCTTGAAATTTCAAATGTTTTGGCTATGCACTTTAGGACTATCCCGAGCGCTACATTCATGGTGGGTAAAAGTTGCTTTTTAATGATTGTGAACATTTTCTGTTTTATAACAAGTTATAGAAAATTTTCCAGCTTCTTACGTTTGTTCTGATGGAATACCAATAACAAATACCCATTCCTTTTATGATGACTGAATTTAATCATCTGGGTTTGATAGAATGGTCTGTTTCAGTTTATAACTGAATTTTTTCCTCATTTCCGTTAGGGCACCTTCTGGTGTGTATACAGAATAAGGCTACATATTCCTATGTAATTCATTTGCACAATTTCAAGTCAATCACAATTACTATGCAGTATTCTGAATTTCATATTCTTTTATCATTTTTCAGCAGTTAAACAGAAGAAAAAAACTCAATCCTCTGAAAAATTTTAATTAGCTTTTCTTTCATTTAATGCTATTTTATGAAATCGGTTACCGAAATTCCAAATGATTTTTCCTTCCAGTTTCGCTAGATAATTGTTGGTGATTGGAAGCATCCGTTCATTCCTGCCTTCTTTCTGCATCAACGTCGATATGTATTTCTCAATTCTGAATTCTGTTTTAATAAGATAACTATAAATTTTATCTGACAAATGTTCCTGGTCCATTTTTCTTCTTAGCGAAGAACATCAGGTCGTCACCGTGCAGAGCCTTTTGATCAAATACTGAATATACATTTGTCATTGAATAGTGAGCGATTTTCACTTTTACCCGGTAATTTTCTGACTACAGCGCACATGTCGTTGGATAAAGGAGGTGACAGGGATATATTCACGCAGTAATCCAGCTCTCAGTTATTACCCAATACGCAGAAATTTGAACAGTAATGGAGAAGAAAACCCAATACTAATGGCTGGTTATTTCATTTTTATTACCGTCTTAAAAACAAAGATAATTTCACCTTTAAATGCAGAAATGACCGAAATGGATATACGAAAACCCAGTAAGACTATTATTAGCCAGCATATTTTTCTTTTAATTTTCGTTTCATTTATTTAGTTCTCTAAGAATAACGACTTCATCCTCTTGAGAAGAGAACTGCTCATGGAAATATTACCAAATAATTCCAGATCCTTGAGCGAAAAAAAATTGTACCCCAAGAAATTAAATAATAGATGATGTTGAAAATCTCATCATTTTTCAGAATATATATATATATATATATATATATATATATATATATATATATATATATATATATATATATATATATATATATATATATATATATATATATATATATATATATATATATATGTACATGTATTTTTTTCCGAAACATATTACTGGAATCATCATCAGCATTATTATTATTATTATTATTATTATTATTATTTTTGGAATTATTATTATTATTATTTTTGGAATCATTATTATTATTATTATTATTATCATCATCATTATTATTATTATTATTATTATTATCATCATTATTATTATTATTATTATTATTATCATTATCATTATTCCTGTTGTCAAACGTCCAAAAGTTCAGATACGCTAATAACAAGGTTAAAGAAGACGAGGAATTGTTATGTTGGTGTCATAGCTCAACTTAGTTGTGTATGGAAACTGATACTGAGGATGGGTTTGGTTTGTGCATTCGCTGTGAATATATATATATATATATATACATATATGTATATATATGTATACATATATATATATATATATATATATATATATATATATATATATATATATATATATATATATATATATATACACGTATGCCTATTAAATGACGTGTATATTAGTGGATGTTCATGGTATGGTTGCTCTGTACAGAAATTTTTGAATCTTATTCGTGATAATACGTGCTGCTTCTATGTATATAAAGACTCAATCCAATGTGGTCAATGTCAGTTTGAATGTGTAAGAGTATTGAATGAAAGTGCTATTTAATCATGATGGAGTTAGTCAAGTCCTGTTCGAGTTACGTACAAAGCAGCTATCAGTATTAACATTTCTGGCACCATAAGTTTTTGCATTAATCGTCATTCACAAACCTATCAAAGCAATTTATATTCTACAATAAAGTTTGAAAGGATAAGTTTTTTTTCTTTAAATCTCGCAATGATGCAAGGTTAGATGGCAATCAACAAACGGTGCAAACAGCGAGAAGCCAATTTGTCACAATCAAAATTCTTCTTATTCGTGCAATTAATAAAGCTTTTGAAGGTCACATTTTTTCATCAAATACCGAAGTTGAGAGTTCGATACGCAAAAGGATTAGAAGTGAAACTGATATTTTGTTTTCAAGCCCGAAATAAAAACAGTGGATATGACATTTAGAGAAAGAAAGAGATGTTTACAATACTTTGATACAAGTTTAATCATTATATTCGGAGAACTCTTTTTTTTTCTATTGGATTACTGACCTTATTTATCACTATCCTCTAGTATTTACTTTTAGATCCGTACATAATAATAACCGTTATCAAAAAATTCTCTTTCCTTATCTATCTATGGGAATTTAGTATGATTTAGGCGTTGTGTTAGCAACGATATCAAGTATAACAAAGTCTATAATTTTTGTTCCACCATTTTGCTTCAAGTTCTACTCGGTAACATATTTTTGAGTGCTATGGTATAATTTTGAAATAACGAATGATTTCATCACCTAGATAAGACTGTACAATTTATCGGAAATAATCCTTTAAATAAACGAATGAATTAAACCATGGGCAGAATTGGTCAAAAGCCAATAGTCACGCCGGGTTTTCAACTGACAAATATATACGATACATATACATTTCACAGTATCTTGTATCAACATCTAAAATAGGTGGAACAAGACACCGCAGATTAATCAAAAGGGAGATGAAAGTTTCCCTATGCTGGCTGTCCAATGTAAATCTGATATCTGACGCCATTTTCATCGTTACTGAGGCTGGAGAAGTAAATCCTATTTTATGTTTTCGGCTATTTAGACCATGCTTTTGAATAAATTGTAAAATAAAGATTTATACCTCACTAGACAATTCTACATGAATATGATAATTCCATTAGGATACTTAATTTGAAATTATTTTTAACGGAATTCATTTGTTAATTTCATTGTGAAAAAGTAATTTTTCTAGTCCTATCTAAATTTCCCAATTCGTTATGACATTTAATCCACTCAGGGCTAAAATTGTCTTCCAACGTAATTTACTCTAAGTGATGAGGCGGTTTTCCGTTTCATTCCTCTAAAGTGGATCCTTTTGTTTACAGACATATTAAAAGAGTGGGATATAATAATAGATTGCATATCTTCTTTCCTCTTTGCGATGAACGAATATTTCTGATTTTACGGTCACCCTGTACATACAAACACTCAGACGAACACACGCATGCATGTAGGTATTCTGGACTTTTTGATGGCATGCTCCCCTTCATATATCTTTACTGAGGGAAATGCATATATATTGATATTTTAGCTCAGATATTTCAATGGCATGAATGATTGTTCGAAGAAGTAAGATGGTTGAACGAATGCCTTTTATCCACTATCACAATATCTGTGTACAATCTTACCTTTTACTCTGGTTTAAATATATATACATATATATATATATATATATATATATATATATATATATATATATATATATATATATATATATATATATAAATAAATATATATATATATATATATATATATATATATATATATATATATATATATATATATATATATATATATATATATATATATATATATATATATATCCAGCTCAGCATCTACCAACTAAGGATTTTTCAGTCTGTGGTTCAACCACAGGCAAATCCTTCTCCGAAATACACCCACCAAAAAGCTGCAGACCCCTACAGTGATTTTGCATCTGCATCTGAAAAAGGATACCTCCGACAAACCTAAGACCTCGGAAGTAGTAGTCTATTGGTCTTGGTTATTGAAGAGTATCGTCTCTCTGTGGTATTAGATCATTTTGGTTCAATTTTTGTTTATGTTCGTATAGAATTTCGCAAGTTCCATGGCTTCTATGAAAATCCCTCTGGTTATTGAAGGGTAAGGTTCATTACATCCTACTCTTCAAATGCACAGATTCTTTTTTTATTATTGATGCTAAACAAGGAAATGGCATAATTTGTATTAATCCATTGATTTATCTGTAGTTGTTGTTTGATGCTGTATTTTATGTTTCCTAGAGCTTTTTTTGCTAATTTTTCCTTCTTGGGATTTAATAGACTTAATTAGTATAAAACAGTGGTTGTTGAAGAAGTCTAATTTTTGCTCCTTCATGAGTATATAAACTGCTTTTTATATAAATTTCCTTATCTTTTGTTGATGTTCAATTTATCAATGATGTTTTTGCTCTCCTTATTCAATGTACCTACGTAGTTATTCTACTAGGTGTATATATTTTCCAAATGTTTGGCGATGTTATTAGTTTATTGATGGTTTGGTTATTCAATTCGTATATGTTGTTAGTCTTGTCTCCACGAATATGTTGTTGGATTGCTTGATTGTTCGATTTCCTTCATTTGATTTCTTTTTCTTTGGTATTTGCTTACATGGTTTTTGAATCTGATGTTGATGATAGTTATGAGTTGGTCATGCTTGAAAATCCCCAGTAAAATTTTAAAAAAAAAGAACTCTTTCGGATTTCGACCCCCTAAAAGTGGAAAAAAATCTATCTCTCGATTATGGCCCTCAAAAGTTAAGACCCCTTCCCCCTTGAAGTCTATCCCTTACAGTTAGAAAAAAATCTTCTTGTATTTTATCCCCTGAAGAAACAAATTATCTCTCGATCGGGACCACTGATAGAGAGATTCCAACCAGTGAACGTGAAAAAAGAACCGTCTTTTATTTGACCCTTCGAAGTTGGAAAAGATCTTCCCTCGACCTTGACATCTAAAAGTGAAAAGAATCTCCCTCTCAAAATGGGAAAATCATCCCTTTCGATTTTTCAGAAACATTTTCCCTTCTATTCTTACCATAACAGAAAGAGCTCCAACACCAACGTAAAATAATGAAAAATCCGTTCAATATTGACCAATAAAAGGGGGGAAATGCTAATTCCTTGCTTTTAACACTTAAAAGCAGGGAAAACTATCTCCTTATCTGGACCCCAAAGTGTGAAGAAAATAACCTTAACCATTTTGACCCCTAAAAGTAAGAAAAATAATTTACCTTGGATTTCGACACCTAAAAGTGCAAAAAAAAAAATCCTCCCTCCTTCAATTCCGATACTTGAAAGTGATAGAAATCACACTGCCCTATTTTGACTATTAAAAGGAGAAAACAATCCTCAACTTCAATCCCTGCGAGTTACAATCTTGACCCTGGAATATTCCTTTACATTTTGACCCCTACATGTCGAGGGAAGTTAGCTCTTGATTAGCATTGCCAAAAGTGAAAGATGATGTTCCATCCGATTATGACCTCTAATTAATCCACCGTACCTCAACTTTGACTCTAACAGAAAAAATGATAATCAAAAAATTCCCCCTCGACATTGATTCTCAAAAGTGGAGAAAAAATTCCCACCTCAATCTTACGCCTGAAAATGAAAAAAAAAATCCCGTCTATATTGACTCTAAACTTGGGAAAAAACAACCTCTTGAATTGTCCCCTTGAAAGTGCACACCCTGCATACAATTTTGACAACCAAAAAAGACTTCCATTCCTACTCGTAAAATTTAACAAAATAAGAAATTCCAAATTAATTCGACCTTTAAACTTGTCAAAAAAAATAGATCTCCCTTGATTTTAACCTCCCAGATAGAAAAAAAAAATCTGATTTTGAATCCTGAAAGTAAAAAAAAGGAATATTCCTTATTGATTACGTTCCTTAAAAATAAAGATTCTTCCCGCCCCCAGTGATTTACATAATCTCTGATCTCCGAAATTTCGTGTTTTGAAAAATGTTCCCAATACGTACTGCACAAAAAAAAAAAAAACGCACTAATAAAACATCGCTTTCAAAGGTGTCCATTTACAACCAATAAACCTCAGGATATGAGATGTGTTGAAAATGTTTTTGCGTCCTATTGAATAAAGAACGCTGTTTCTTTCACATTCAGATGTCGAGGGATTAGTTTGAAAGAAAGAAAAAAAAGAGAGAAGTATTTTTTTACAATAGATGAATGAACACGTAAATAGTTAACCCTGATCTGAAATCCCCTATAAATATATTCGATGGGGTGGTTTTTGAAATTAATTTTCTAGAACACCTCCTGGTGATTAAATTCACACCCACCTAAAAGTTTACAGGTTTATATCAAGAAGCTTTCGTGGTAGGCAAATACAAACCGACAGACAGACGAAATTAAAATAGGGTTAAATATGTTTTGTAGATATTCTCTTGGTGTATCAATGAACTATCCTCACAGTACCAGGAATAGTTCACATATTCCCTGTCTATGTTTACTCTCATGTTTCCCCTATCTGTTAATCAAAACGTGCATTCAAGCCTTACTATAAGGTGTTTAGGCGATATTATACCCTCATGTCTCACTCTTTCCAATGTTCATCGTGTTTTTATCTACATAAAGTCTAATCATCATAGCACACTTTCTTATAAATTCCCCGTCGCCTTTATTTATACCAAGTTCTCGCCTTGGGTTGATGTGTTCCATCAAGTGAAAGGTTTATGTGCGTGTGTATATATGTATGTGTGCGTGTATAGAAGACCACCGCTCTGTAAAGAGCCGAATT
>OY735201.1:64083096-64113096 GCA_963457665.1 Thysanoteuthis rhombus
AGTTTTAACGATTCTCCAATTCAATGGAGAAATTACGATGTAAAATAGTCTATAAAGAGAAATTATCTGTACAGGAAAAGATGATGCAGGTAAGCGACAGCAGATTGTTACGGTCTTCCTTAAAACCAACAGCTGCCTCGATTAAGAAACATGAATACTGAATGATCGAAGCTTCCGATATTGTAGCTGACAGAGTGGTACCTTGAACAAGACTATGTAATTTGTTCTTTTTTGACTGAACATTATTTAGAGATTTTTTTACTACTAGAATTGTATTATTCTGTTGCATTTTATAATATCTCTATCCGACAATCAAATCAGCTTGCTACCTAGTTAGCTATTTTCGTGAGCCCTGTCCTCGTGTAACTTTTGGAATGCTACCCTAACAGTCAATTACTTGTGTAGAGACCAAAGTGAGATCAAATATTGATTACACTGTCGTATTTGATTGCATATAAAGCCCATGGGCATGAAATTTCCCCAATTCTAGCAGAAAATGTCTAGAAAGAAATAAGTCGTGTATCTACCAGTGACATTTGGTCTTATCTAAATATGTAGCTACAGTATAGCAAAGAAAATGGTTGAACAAAATATGCAACTAGGACAACTGGAATATGCCTTTAATAGTAACACAAAATGTTATAAAATCAATTCACTTAAACATCAATTTCGAAAAATACCATACAAGAAACCTATATTTAATTCATAGTTAACAAAATATCTATGTCCCTCCCCTGTTATTGTATAAATCAAAATGTGTTCCCGACTATTTGTGTGAAGCAAGATGCGATCTACGGTCAAATCACCGGTGCCCAGACGTACTTGCATTATCAAGTCATTATCATGGTATATTTGCCTGCTCGAGTCACTATAGCTACGAGTGTTTTGGATGGTGGGGAAGCTACCATCACGCACGACCCCCAGTCTGGAGTAAAAGAATTTTGTGTAAAAGAAAGCTCACTTTCCGTCCTTGTGGAGATGCCACAGTAAGACGGTTGATATACGTATTTCACCCAGTCAGACAGCTTTTGGTACTCAATAGCTGCTGAGGGCACTTGGGAATCTGTCACATGAAAAGTTTACTGCATTCTCCTCTCGTGCCAGGAACTGAATCCGTGACTCGCAGCGTGTGAGGCAGACGTGTTATTACACCATGTGAGTGGTGCCCAAGCTGATGTTGTTTTCAGGTATCTCCAGGTCTGAAATCAGCAAAATATTTCTAAATACATTGCAGAATATATTTTGTCTTTTGCTATTTTCTTTTTATTTAAGGTTAACAAACAAAAGTCATATAACTCTCGTCTAGAAACACTACTATACATTGATTTATTGGAACTGGTATCAACGTCTTGCGATCTGAAATCCAGACTCTAACAAATAGCCCTCACATTCGGTAAGATAATTGTTTCAGCCACGCAACTACCAAAATAAAGTCAAAGCAGGATAGGTCAATCCCTGAGACCCTCAAAAGAAGGGGAGATCAAGCTAAGAATCATCCTAGGATGGAAAGCCTTTGGCAGAACGTGCTCCACCTTCAAAGATAAGAAGATCCAATTAATCCTAAAAAGAAGACTATATAACCAAAGCATTCCTCCCAATTGTCACTTATGGAGCTGGAATACGGATCCTAACCAAGAGACAGATCCATAGATTGAGAACCATGCAACGTGCACGTGAAAGAATTATGCACAACCTCACATGGGGAGACATCAAGACAGCTCAGTGCATCCGGGATCCGATGGACATCACCAGAGATCACATGCACAAGCAAGACTGGCAGAATATTAGATGGAAAGACAAGCTAGACAAATTCAAATAATACTGGCCCCGTGACGCCCAGGATAGAGAAGTGTGGCGAATCCTGGGGAAGGTCAATGTTCAACAGCGGACGTTCAAAGACTGATGATGATAGAACAACCTTCTTCTATCGATTGATAAAAAGGGTCAAGTTCGAAACGATTATTAACGTATAAAACAGCATCTGAGACAGACCGTAGGATAAAACAACTGATACTCTGTGAACCAAATAAAAACGATGAGAACACTAGTATGAATAATTCGGAGTACCAGGAATGTCCAGGAAGTATCAAACCATTTGATATCATAGAAAATAGTTCAACGGGCAATAGCACTTTATCTCACTAGGGACTGTACGCAGTCAACTCATGAAAATGGCCTGGAAATGCCTTTTTCTGAATTGCTTTCCTTTCTAGATCGTTCTGTTTTCCTTGATATCATCCAAAATCTGAAATCTCCCCCTGAGCAGGGAAAGACCAAAAGTCGCTGAAAGTCATATCAGGTTTGAAGATCTGGGGGGGGGGGGGTAATGACAGAGCTGAGCGGAATGACCAATCACTGTTGTGTGCAAGGTTTGCATGGTACACGAGTTCAATCACTGGTGTCTCACTGCCAACTGAGTAAGCTTCAGCAGTACGGTCCCCTCTGTGTGTCAATTTACATCAAGGTTTTCCACGCAGGTCTTGGGATATTCTAGGTGGATGGATGCTCTCCGAATAGACCTCGTGCAACGATTAAATTTTCGAATCACAGAATTTCAAACAAAACAAACACACACACATGTCAACTTTATTCTATTGTTACTTCCAAGGGCAGTGGCTCTTCAAACTACATGTTTGGAAAGGAAATCACTTTTTTACATGTGGAACAGTCTACCATAACTTTCATGAAGAATAATGTTCTGTCGAATGTACTTCCATGTGTTCATGTTACTTACTCTCAGTATTATCAAGTTAGATATTTCATATCTAACTTAAGTTGATTTTAAAGAGTGGAAATAAAGGGAAACTTATACACGAAGGAGAAAGCTCTCTAATTGCTTATTTTCCCAAACTGCTGATTTCAAACTTCTAAGACTAGACACTGCATCGCCGTTTGCTGACCAATATATCTTGTGAAAAACAAGTATGTACAATGGTTAGTGGTTGATTAATCACTGATTATATCGCGAATAACATATAAAGACAGATATATCATCAAGTGTAGTTAGATACTTCTATTGACAGTCATCGAATCATTTTCAACCTGCAAAACGTACTAAAACATCTATAGAATTGGTGAATTCCATTATTAATTTGTGGCTAAACCATGTATCACAAGTATTTCAAATGCTTTATACCGTTGTTCAGGTTTTTTTTCTTACAATAAGGTCTGAAAAAGTCCATATTTTTGAACGAAACATAACCTACCAGATGATAATTCGAAACGTACCAATCAGTCTCAATATATATAAAGAATCCTCCTACATTAAAAAAAAAAATACATTGTTACTGTTGACATGCATCTTATATCACATATACAGAAACATTGTACAGGATGTTCATTCTGAAGCATGCTCAAATTTAGTTATATTTCAACCTCCAGTTAAATTGGGTGTAACTTGATGGTGTTTGCCTTCAGATAATTATCTCGTTTCAGTGCGTGCACGAAAAACATTAACCCGCTTCATTTATGGACCATGACTCTTTTTTTTGTATTAATGTTGTGAAGATAGACATAATACGAATTTTATCTTCAAACATATTGGTTGTGCATAATGATTCAATACTTTGAAAAGCAGAGATGAGAACAACTAAAACCATTAAAGATTTTATAGGGTTATTAAAATACAGCATGCGTTTTGTGTGCACGTATTTGTGTGCCAGTGAATTGGTGATGCAAAAATGAATGGGAAAGACATGTACTTGCTCACAAATATGTCAGCATAGAGATTGATAGAGCTGGATATATACAAGGGTATATCAATAACTCCGTAGTCTGACACTGAAATCGGTTTGATTCATATTTGAAATTCACTGCATAAGGTTTGATCTCAATGATCAATCGAGTTATGTTCATTGACAATGAAGGATACTATGTTAAAATACATTCTACGTGTACAATAAATGCTTCTTTAATACTGAGCTATCGACTATCTCATGGACCATTGTCACAACCTGGGAGAGACAAAGATGTTTAAAGGAATAGATGCTCCCAGGTAACAGATGTGTGACATCTAAAAGTTTTCAATACCCCCAACAATAACGTAACAAATCTGTTGTCAACATCAAATAAATCCCAATGAAAATATTAACGTCACTCCTGATACCATTGAGGGTAGCATCACAGGTAAGGATCACCCACCTTCCTTTTAACTGGTTATACACATAAGATTTTCTTCTTACTAACATAACAAAATTACAGTTCTCATTCCGCAGAAAGACTTTGTAAGAGAATTATCAAGGGAGCTAACTCCTGCCAATAAAACACGTTTTTCAGAGCAAAACCCCAAACCGGGGTTAACCATCCGAGTTAAAAGTGATCAAATGAATTCTCACGGTTGACAAACAAATTCTTGAAATTCAAAGACGGTATGCAGAGGCCTGCACAGAGTTGCATACTGGGCTGGTCAAACTTGTGATTAGATCACTGAGGGAAAACAATGACATAATCGATTACCAGGTCTCGATCCACCTACAACACGCAGTTTTAGGTTGGATTTAATTTGACCTCCATTCACACTCACAGGGAAGAGACTAAAATTAATACCTAGAGAACCATTACAAAAAAAAAAAAAAAATACACCAGTATCTAGAAACCAGGCAGATACAGTAATTTAGCATCGTTCACAATACTATGGAGAGGATTTGACCTTTTGCTCCTTTTTATACTCATCTTTAATTTTATGTATATTTCTATGTTTTGGAATATCAAACCTTTCGGAAATTTGTAAGTTTTAAGTAACAATTTCTTAAAGGGGGCATTTCTATTAGTTGTATAAGGGGGTGGTTGTATTTGCTGTATAACCAAATAGAATTTCCACCACAAACTTCAGCAAATGATATCATGCGTCAAAAACTACTATCCTCAATATTTGGTCGTTCAGTCTTCCATCCAGCATGAATGCTATCCAACGATAGCTATCCACAGTCGCTAAAAAGATCGTCATCCCCACTCTTTGGCCAGCCGGGGGCTCGAAGATGTTACTAACCTATGTCTTTGCTCTTACTGTCCTAGTGAAATTCTAATTTGTTACTTCAGCCGCCTTTGCTCAGGTGTTTTTGTTTGAAGAGTTAATCATTGATCAGAGAGAGCTATTTTTAAGCTGTACACTGATTGGTTAAGGGAGATGAAACCTACCGTAATGGAGACTGTAATCAGCTGATCGATCCTTCAACTTATTCTGGCTAAAACTCATAGTCCCTTTTGTTCGATGATTTGCAACGTTTTTTCCATGTAGCTATAAGGCTTAACTGAATCCTAACTGCCATATGTTACAATAGATGTGAAATTATCTTCTTTCTGAAGGACACAATCTAAATTCGTGTTTTTGTTTTGATGTGCAAAGTTCTAACACCCGAAGTGAGCGCATGAATTCTCATTTTAGATCAAAGTTAGATATCAAGGTTTCAAGGGGAGGTTCATAAGTCTACCCAGGGTTATGTCAAAGCCTGTTTGGATATACCCGAGCAAGGGTATTGGCTCAAATGTTGCGATAGGTGTACACAGACACACCCACCATCAACTGTCATTTCATGAAATATCTACAAAATAAAATCTGCTTCACGGTCAAGTTAGATTTACAATTATTTTTTTAATCTCTGGTCAACATATTTATTCAATCAAGTAAAGCACTAAGGTATCTATGATTGAACAGGAACAAGGGAAAAATATAAATCTGAGGGCCCAACTTCACCTACCGCAGGTATATGTTCGAATCAACTACTGAGAGAAAAAAATGTCGATTTTTAAAAATCTGTGCACGCGTTCTTTGAAAAAGGTCAGTATAGTTTGTTTGTGTATATTTTTTAGTATCTTCTCAAAGTTAAATACATGAGACTATGTATATTTCGAAATCAGATTCAGCAAAAGAAGTTTTTTTTTAAAATACACACGTGAGGGGTTCATTACTTCTTCATCTGTCTGTGGGCGCCAATTCAGTTTCAAAAATCACGTTTGCCCGATGGCTGTTTCACGTATAATGTAATTGGCCGATCTAGTTCAAACTCCCACTGAGAAAGCCTACTTTTTTTTCAATTTCATATGCTTTCAACATATCTGACCATCAAACATTTACTGTAATTTTTGTAGTACATTTATTATAGTAGCAGTGTATATGTGTTTGTTCTATTACAAGTCGAGGCATAATCGGAATCAACTGATTGTACATAACCTACATCACAGATCTTTAGGTCAAAATAATTTTTTTTAAATCCAAAGGATATCCATGCGCATTACCTAGAAGAAGCAACTAATTTTCTTGCTAAAGAGATCACTGACAGCAACAGTACACCAGTGTTTAGAGAGGAAGTAAATACAATCGGCAAACCAAGTTCAAGAAAATATTACTGTTTTCTTATTAATTTTATGCGTTTTCTATATATTGAGATTTAATCTTATCAGAGTTTGGGCACTAGTGTTTGCCTGCCATCTATTCTGTGCAGGCCCAACTACTGATGGAAAGAAGGGTCGTAGCAAGACCATCTTCAAACCCACTTAATATAATTCAATGAAATCTGTATGAAATATTATATACTCTCCAGTATTATCAGATTTGAAGGTTCGTTTCCCCGGAGCAAGAACGTCTCCAATATGAATATGTGGAGTAGAGAGATTGTGTGCGGCTAACTATATTACTGAGTCTGATTGCCCATAAAATCAACATTCTGACTTTTATCTGGATACTACTTATCAAACCTATCTTTCTCTTCCTCTATTCCTCCTTTTTCTTCCTCTCTGTCTCTTGCTATATATATATATATATATATATATATATATATATATATATATATATATATATATATATATGTATGTGTGTGTATGTGTGTGTGTGTATGCGCGTGTGTATGTAATTGTGTCTCCGTGTTATTAACAATGGATATACGACAAGACAGAATGATTGTGATTTGCGTTAAATTGAAAGATATTTCGTTTAATTCTTTATTCTATTTACGTTGTCTAGTCTAAATGTTACATTCATGGTAATGACAGATATCGTTATGAATAGAGTTTTGATATAATATAAGGCATTTTGATATCACATATATAAAGAGAGAGAAAAGGGGAGGGAGAGAGACAGACAGACAGACAGACCAATAGACAGAAAGACGGAAACAGATAAAAAGGAATTAATTTATGGAGAAATAAAAAGTGAAGAGAGAGAGGGGGGCAAAGTATACACTTTTCGTTCAGTTCTGACGTATAATTTCTCTCACATATAAGATAATATTAAAGAAAATTATATTAGATTTTCTGCCCGGATATGGAAAACACTCGATTATTCAACAAATTTTTACTCTCTAAAGGACATTCGTGTTCAGACTTCAAATGGAAGAGGCTTAATTACAAATAAAGAGGATGTTTGGTGAACTTCAACAAAGTTTAAACTTTTGCATTCAGACAAAGCTTTTTTATTATTTCTACCGAACAAATATTCATGTTTCAATATAATCTTCTTCGTCAATGTATTTCATTCTGAAGTGAATAATAATCACACTGTGCTGTGAAATAGTTTAGATTGAAATTCAGTTAATAACTTCGTGTCTGGCTAGGGACATATTGATCAACTCAGGTGAAAATGTCTCTCTCACTCATCCCTTTCTCTCTCTTTCTCTCTCTTCTATTCTTTTTCTCTGTCTATCTAGCTATGTACACGTGTTTGTGTGTGCTTGCGTATACATATACAATTTTTTCCACCAATACTACTACTATTATCGTTGAATATTGACTTTCATATCCAATTTTGAAAATGACCAGTGATGATTCAAAGCGCTTGATTGAAAAATCTGATGAACTTTTGACAGCTCGTTCGCCTCTGTGGTAAATCAGATTATTCAAGTATTAAGAGACTTTACTCGACAAAATTTATTTGCCATTTTTAACAAAATTTTCCAGAAAGAAAAGTTGCTGCTTAAACATACACACACACTGACACATGCATACACACACACACGTATATATATATATATATATATATATATATATACAAATGCACACACACACACACACACACACACACACACACACACATATATATATATATATATATATATATATATATATATATATATATATATATATATATATATATATATATATATGTCAACCCAGGGGTGCAATTTTAAAGATTTAACTCTGCAAACTTAGCAAGACGGCTCTTTCCTTCCTCTACCAGTTATTTCATATTAAACCTGAACACGAAGAGAAATTGTAAAATGAACTGATATACTTATAGATTATATCTTATTTGTTCCGAACCTCCAATCTTTCGGGTATCACTAATCTCAAAAAAAGCTAATCATTGAAGCATGTTTGAAACGTGAGTCAGCAGTTTTAAAAGCTTAACCTTCTGAGTTAGCCATTCCGTGTGGATGGGCGTGTGTGCGTGCGTTTACGAATGCATGAATCTTTTTGCTCTTTCCCGTAACAAGCTTTGACATGAAAACAGGAACATGTAGTTTTTACAATGCATCTGCGAGATTTCGTGTGTACGCAGTTTTTGGGATGGGATTTAATGGACATCGTAATACTTCCAATGCGGAGGTATGTAAATATGCGAGAAACAAAAATCATAGATTTTTCGGGAATCCTTTTTCTGAGGTGGAAAAATGGCTTTCTCGAGAGTAATCGTTTTTTTTTCACTATTGTTCCTTTAATTTTTTAAATCCTCTTTTTCATCATCATTTTAATTTTAATTTTTTTTTGCTTCATCCTTGCTTCGTTTAGCTACCTTCTTTAGATTTGTTTTTATAGCTGATTGTATTTATTCTACCATCTCCGTTTTTAGATATATTCTTCTTTTTTTTTCCCCAATATTTACTGTTTTGTTATGATTTTAAGCTATTTCACTTTTTTCCTGTTATTATGTTATTTATTTGGTTTCAAAAACGTTTTTTTTTTTTTGCTTTTTACTTCTGTCCTTCTTCCTTCAGTTTTGTTCATTTTCCCCGCAGCAAATCATCCATTTACTCTTTGCTTTTTTCTCAATGGCTTTTAAGCTCCGATCTGATTAGCCGCTTAAATCCCCAAACGAGTGAATTCTTCTGAATTTTTCATTTTAAAAATGTTCTCCTCTGTCACTTCCCTCTTTCTCATTTTTTCTTTCTTCATTTCTCTCTCTCCCCCTCCCCTATCTCTCTCTATCTATCCCACCCCCTTCTCTCTTTCCCTTTCTATATTTCTCTCTGGCTTTCTCTTTTCCCTTATCGTTTCACAATGTAAATACACCAATTTTTTCCTCATGTACTCGTGTAGAATCTGAACTCCTTCAGAAGTCGAGCACTCTTGATGTGCCCAACATTTAATTCCCTTAAATCAATGTGAAGAGCGAGCTGGCATTTTAATGGGGCAGAAATGCATATAATGACTTACAGTCAATTTATATCCCTGTATTTTTGTCCTGAAAGTTGCTGTAAATTATTTAAAAGATTTGACAGGAAAGGATATATCAAATCAGAAGCCAACTGCAAATCGTGCCACTTAAACGAAGATAACAATTTCTATCGCGCTGCGAGGCTGAACAAACGCCTGATGCGTGATGATAAGGAATACCAGTATCAAGTGAAGTTCCCTGTATATATCTGATTTAGCAATGTAAGTGTTGTAGATAAGAGATAGAGGAGTCTGGTGAATCCTAGGGAAGGTCTATCTCCAACGATGGACGTTAAGAAACTGTTTATGATACTAATGACAAATATATTGTGTTAAAGCAACATGAGTCATTCAATATCAAATTACCCAGTTTTGGGAGGATTCGTCAATGATGCTGAAAACTGTGTCCTAATCACTTAGTTTTTGAGCTGTAAATGCAACATAAAAGAAGCTATGAATGCCAGAATTTGGACCGAAAGGCTCATCAGGCAAAATGCAGGAAATTTTGTAAAATGTTGATGATTTTTAGTTTCGGAACTATCAGAGATACAGAATCTGTTCATCCATTTTCATGTCTATCATTATGAACCCATCAGAAATTAAGCACTTGAATCGCGATAATTGGTAAACAATCGACCAAATGCACGACATAAGTTTGTGGACGATCCTTACATACACAAACTAGGAATGTAATTTCAGTAGATGTGGAGTAGGATGGATTATGTAAAAGATATGAAACATACTTTGCTTGTCTATTTCACCGCAATAAAAAGATGCATACACACACGCACACACACATATCTATCTATATCTTTATCTCCGCCTCCCTCTCTCTCTCTCTCTCTCTCTATATATATATATATATATATATATGTGTGTGTGTGTGTGTGTGTGTGTGTGTGTGTTTCAATCAACGCCTCTCTTGATTTACGTCGACTACAATACTTATCAGGACGTCCAATGCAAAGCACATTGACTCAACGATATTTCTTAAAATGATTGCATTTGATATTTGCAAAACACGATGTTCAATCATCATATTTCTGACCCCTTGAAATATTGAGGTTGTTAATGCAGAAAATAGCTGAAGCTAAGTATGCATTCAACCATGAAGTAATTTCCAATCAGTACAAAAGCTAAAGCTATGCATATTTATACTTATTGGGATGCAATCAGCACTAAATTACAATTATAATTACGTTCCAACTAGCGAAAAAATCCTGTGACCATACTGTGGGATGAGGGGTAGTTGTTTAATAAGTACCACCACCAAAGAAATGTCATATATTTGGGTGATCCAGATATAATGTTCATATGGAGTGCACACTCAAAAGCTGTTTATATGTCATGTCTTCACAACAATACATGCGGAGATGAAGATATTTTTTCAAGTTCATATCCCCTTATTCGCGTGTGTGATATCCTCATGTTGGAAATCAACCTTGTGTCACATCCATTTCTCGTGGGGGGTTGTAAAGGTAAAAGGGAGCTTCCGATCAATTTGGAAAAAAAAAATGCAAAAATCCTACAATATAAAATGTTTTTTTCTAAATCGATAAATGGATTTTATTTTGGGATCTAAATGCTTAAAAACAGGAAAATTAAATCCATTGCGAATATTAGACACAAATGTAAACATGCTAGTTTATGTTCATTATTACTCCCAATCAGTGTAACCTATGATGGTATTTGCATTTGCTTTTGGATGGTGGCTCTGATTTTTCATATGTACTGCATCCGTTCTTTGTTTTTTGTTAATTTTTCTTGATGATCTTCTGCTCAATATTACAGCTCCTGCACAATTTATCTCTTCTAGGTTGTATTAATTTTCAGTCATCAATAGAGATCAGTCGAATTAGATGTTGCGACAAGAAGCACAGACGACTGTATGAAGAACCTACTCTCGTTTCTTCTCTCACTGGCCAATTGGAATAATTGAGTAGAGTCTCAATACTAACTACTTTTGTTCGAATTTTGCACTGAATCCTTACATGGTACATAAACAAAAGCAAGTAGAAGGAAGTCATATACAACAATCCTTTTTCTCCCCCTCTCTCTATATCCCTCTCCTTCTCTCTCTCTCTCTCTCTCTCTCTCTCTCTCTCTCTCTCTCTCTCTCTCTCTCTCTCTCTCTCTCTCTCTCTCTCTCTCTCTCTCTCTCTCTCTCTCTCCAATATAATGAAATAAAGCTTCAAAATCCATATGGAAAAAAAATTATATATATATATATATGTATATATATATATATATATATATATATATATATATATATATATATATATATATATATATATATATATATATATATATATAAGTAACAATTTTTCTGGAATACATTTTAGGGTTGGTCTCATCGGTTTTAGTTCCCAAATATCAATAAATGATTAAAAATTGGAGCAATTCGAGTTTTATTCAAACACATGCAGTACATTATTTCTTCGTTCAGTTGACAAAAAAATATTTTTCATTCTCTATAAGATAAATCATGTGGTGTCACTTATTTCTAAATTGGAGGATATAAACTGCATCTCGTATTACTGATTTTTTTTTCAAATCTTTTTTGCAAACCCCACATCGATTTAACATTCTTTTTCATCCGATGTTGTATAGATAACTCTGATACTTATTTTTTTCATTTCTTTTATTATTTTTCCTTTTAGATACTTCTTTTTTTGTGTTTTCTTTTATCTTTTATCCGCTTGTTTTTGTTTTTTCAGCTTATAATATTCCCTTACATAAATTTACTCATTTTTCTTTAGTTTCTTGTATTTCATTTCAGTTTTGCTACTGATCAAGAAAATCTTTATTGTTCTTTTTTTCTTTCGGTTGGGTGAAGAAAAAAACGATCGTCGAATGGATAAGATGAGAATATCTGCAAAAAAAGATAAATACTGTTCCAGTTTTTTCATCAACAAAGTCACGGACTCACTCCTGTGTAATCACCTGGTGATTTATTGCCTCTCTGTCTGTTTGTCCGTCAGTTTGTCTGTCAGTCCTTTCTCTTCTTTTCTTTCTATCTCTCTGTCTCTGTCTGTCCGTCTGTCTCTCTCGTTCTCCAGCTTTTCCTCTTTCTCTTCTCTCTATATAAATGTTGATGAAATCATTGAAAAGTATATAAAAAGTAAAAAAACAATTTGTTTTTATTTAACATATATATATATATATATATATATATATATATATATATATATATATATATATATATATATGTATGTATAATGTTAGTATGCCTTTCCAATCACCTGTGAACACAATCATTGCAGAATGAAAAGAGAGATTCGCCTAAATACATTGAACATTTTAATTCTACCTTAAGAAAAAAATATTTCCCAGAAATGAAACATTTACAACCATTAAACAAACAAATTGTATGCCTTGTGGTGCTGATTGCAATAAAAGTTGGTTCTTTATGCACACACACATACACACATACACACACACACATACATATATATATATATATATATATATATATATATATATATATATATATATATATATATATATATATATATATATATATATATGTATATGAGTGTGTATGTGTGCGGTTGTGAATTCTAAAGAGCGTTACAGCTTCAAACACTCAGTATATAAAATGTATGTCATTCCAGTCACATATTTCCTAATAGCTAACCGTGCAGTTTATGTACTTCAGTATTTTTCATGTTTCACAAAGAATCTGACATTATGTTACTATGTTTGGATTTTTTTTGTCAGAATCATCAGTTGTTTGCCATGTAACTGTTCTGAGTTTTTTTTACTAAACAGAACACTAATATTTTTATGGCTCCCCAGCACTGTTGATACGAACCTTTTAGCTATGATTCTAGTAAACACTCATGTCATACAGCATGTATTTTATATACATTTTTTTTGTAATGTATTGCTAATCGATGTTATTCTATACTGCACATTATTTAATCGTTTTGAAACATAGGACTCACTTGGTTACTCAAAGAAACTTAACAGCTGTCTTCACGTTGATTTACATCGTTATTAGTTATTGCCAATTTATATAACATCTGTCTTATTGGCAATAATTTGTTGTTCATTATATTTTAATTGATTGCCGACGTTAACATTCAGCTGCTCACTTTATGCTTGCAAGTTTCGCGTGATGTAATTGGAAAATATTCTCTACAGATGTGACAACTCAGATTTATGTTTTCTGTATTGCTGGACTGAATCAGGCTCACATATTTCGAACTGGGTCAGTAACCACCTGTTTTAGATATATCACCGATTACGCTCTTCTTAATTTACAGAAGTCTCACGAAAAACCAGTTAGGGATTAAAACATTTCATATTTATGGTTTCAGTTATTGAATTTTTAACTGCTTCACTTACTTTATGTTACTCTCAAATTCTCACAGATTATTTTTTTTTAGGAAAAATGTTTTTGAGGCGATTTCACCTTTATGAATTTCATCTTATAACATAATTATACTTAATTAGATTGCTTAAAGTGTGTTGGCCAATGGCAAAGGTGTTATACTTCCAGACTCTTTATACATGTTCATTGCCTGGCTGTTTAGCATTTGACTGACCCAAAACAATGTGTTTTAGATAATCTTTGTGATAACGAGAGAAAATTTCAGTATCTATCTATCTATCTATCTATCTATCTATCTACACACACACACACACACACACATATATATATATATATATATATATATATATATATATATATATATATATATATATATATATATAAAAGAAGGTATAAAAATATGTAATTTCATGGAATGATTATTAATTGCGTTGTATCACATAATAACATTTGAAAAGATTTCCTGTTATTATACACTAAATGAATTATTTACCATTGACAATGTAACTTGAATGAACGAATAAATAAAATGGGGCTGGCTTAGGGATCAAACCTGCAGCCTCTTCAGAGTAGTGATGCTTTTACTATTGAGCTCAATTGAAAAACGCTCTGAGACCTTTGCATTACTGGCGGCTGTTTACCTTAGGCATATATATATCTTTTGAAAAAGGTTTTAAAAAAAGATCCAACAGTTAGAACGTGAATATTTAAAGGAAGATGATATTCTGCAAACGTATACATTTTTTTCTAAAATGCAACATGGGTTTCAGCTATCAAGAGCCACTTCTGATATATTTCCCTGCTGTAGTTCCTTTGAATTTTTAGTCTATTGAATATATATATATATATATATATATATATATATATATATATATAAATATGCATATACATTTATTAATAATTCTGTTATCCTCAGACGGCTGTTTTATTGTATTACAACTCTTCAGGGTGGCTATAGACTATCTAACATCGAGTACCACGAGACGCCAGAGGTAATGAAGACAGGGCAGGAACATGAACGTGCTCATGTAATGAATCCCAACTCCTATTCACTAATACAATATATAACACTATACAATATTACAATATCATACAATATACGATATTACATTTGGTGAATATATCTGTTTTTTTCTTTTAAATATGTATTTACGTAATATGTATTGGTATAGGTGTATTTGTGAAGTGATTAAACAGAAATTATACAAGTATACGCATTTATCTACATTCTCCTTTATTTTTTCCTCTATAAATTACTGAAATTGTGACATCATCAATTTGATGCTTCTTTCTTCGTAATTGTTAAAATGGACGACCGAGACGAGGAAATTTCCCTGAACCAGTCACTCCAAAAATATCTTACTTTTCTTCCTTCAAAGACTGATTTTCTCTCCTATTATTCTCATTAGAGTGGGCTAAATTTTACATCTAGTTTTTTTGCTTTTTATAAAACCTTCAATTTAGATCATTGTGTCTTCAAATAATATTGAATATTGAAAAAAAAAAAGAATAACGCTTTGTTGAGAATCAAACCCCGATTCTTCATTGCCTTATATAGTCCAGTTTACGCCAGGGCATCTCAGCCATTTGATCATAGTTTTTTTCCAGGTTTTCCGATTATGCAGCTATTTGTGGTCGGGGACAGAATTCCCAGAATTACCAGATGTACAAACAATAGCGAGCGAAGATTCTAGAAGAACTGGTCAATTGAAATATAAATGATTTGTTACAATACTTCATTGAATAATTTTACTGATAGAACAAATACAGATTGATTCATCATATATTAATAAATTTCAAAAAGGTAGAAGAATGTCTTGAATGAAATTCCTCTCAACTTACCAACAGTGGTAATAGTAGCGCAGTTTCTGTGCTTTAAATCTGGTAAGCGCACAATCAGCTTCTTCTGTGCACAATGGACCTTTTCGCTAAAAGTTACTGACAGAAAACATAGAAACAACTCAAATGTCGCCTGCAACTTCAAATGGATGTGTCCGTCGCGTGACCGATGGAAATGTCTTTCACTGGCAGAACTACAATGACTGAAATCTCAGTCATACACAGTTAATAGATTAATGGACATGCAGCAGCTCCCGATTAGTCATTGATATCTTTCCATGTCTATTAGTCATTGATATCATTTTAGGCATATGGTCCATTGATATAATTCCACGTCTCTCGGTCATTGTTATCATTTCATGCTTATCGTCCATTGATATCATTCCATGTCTTTTGGTTACTGATATCAGTTCTCGACTATTCGACAAATACACACATTACCTATCAAGTATTTGCCACCTTGCGTTGATATAACAAAGCTAAGGTTGATTTCCGTTTTCTTTTCCCGCCTCAAGCTCTAACAGCTGCCATCAGGCCTCTGTCATATTCGGCCATATTCTCAATTATATCCCAGCACCTGCTGTTGGTTTGCAGTGTCGCGAAACCTTCATCTCATTAAATAATTGCCACAATGCTACCATGGATATGCAGGAATAGCATGACAGCTAAGTCAAAGATTTACTACAGGAAAACATAAGCAGTTTCCCTGCAGAAACGATAGACTATATTGTTTGAAATAGTGTAACACATTTTCAATATACAGTGGTTTTAAAAATGGGATCGCTGTTTCTTTTTTATTCTTCTCGAAACGTTAGACTGTAGAATTATCACGTTATCATATCGATGGCTGTGTACAGTAGAAAGTCCTGGACTATTCTGTCGTTTAAAACGTTTTTACAAGAAGCAGGGAAATTCATTAAACTTGAAACTAGGAATGAGTGGAAGCAAAAAAGCATCTCCTTAAAATGACTTTATTGTTGCACGGATGAAGAAAATGGGAAAATTTTTAAAAAATAAATAAATGAACGTGAACTAAAAGAGTTTTGCGAATTCAGTACTATTCTAAATTAGTGCCACTTCAAGCAGAATGAGTCAGCGAATATAAGGAAAACTGTCATGCCAACGGCACATTACTTCCGCCCAATAATGAAAGAAGGGACTGCGTTAAACTACGAACATTCAGCAGAAAAAAAGTTGAGAGACTGCAACAAAACAAAGGCGTATGGTAAAAAAATTAAAAAACCAACAATTTTTTTCCGACAATTACAAGAGAATCCATGATTTAAATAAAAGTGAATAATGAATTTTATTAGAATTCTTGATGACAATGTATGAGGTAAATAAAGAAAGGGCACTCATATAATCAGAAATGACAAGGTCGTTGTTTATTAATGTACCAATACATAAGTAATGAATTTCGTGCAGACATCTTTTATATTTAATTCATTGGATTGCTGAATCAATGAGATGAACTCAGGAGTGTGCCTACGTATATGTACAAACACGCGCTCACATATTTATATTTATATATAAATATATACATGTACACACACACACATACATATATATATATATATATATATATATATATATATATATATATATAGTGAGAGAGAGAGATACAGACAGACAGACGGACAGACGGACGGAGACGGAGACATAAATCTCTGTACGTGCATGCGTTTAGTTTATCTTTGATCAAACAAGACCATATAATCAAACAGATGTGGGAAACCTATCACATAAATTCGATTTTGTGAGCGTTCCCTAGTTGGCCCTTGCAACCCGACGGAATATTCATAATATTTCTCTTCTACTCCCTGACCATATTATCCACAGTCTCATTTCTTTCTTTTTTTTTCATTTATTTCTGTCTTTCATTTTCTTCATTTTTAGGTTCCTACGCGTTTTTATTTAACTCCCTTTCCTTTCGTTAAAAGCAACCTTTCTATATTGTATACCCTTATTCTTTGGCTCTTTCTTGTTTTACAACTTTGAACATCTTTTCTCTTTTCTCTTCCATAATCCTCTTTTCTCCTCAATTTCTTCAATCTGCTTTGACGGACTATTCTTCAATCTGTTGTTCCTCATTTCAATTTCAATCAACTTTTCTGGAGTTTTGTCCCTGTATTCTCTCATTCACCCTCTCTGTTTCACCTTGCATCTTGGTTTAGTTTGCTCCTTCGTTTCTGTTTTTCTATTCAGTTTTTCTTCTTACGAACTTTTCATTCCAGTGTCCTATTATTTATTCTCATTTTGATTAATTTCTATTCCTGTTATATGTGATTCTCCTCATCTCATTCTTGTGTTATTTTATTTCTCCTCTCTGTATTGTTTTTACCATGCTTTCCAGATGACTGTTTCAGTCTGCTATCCTTTGGCTTTGTTAAGTTAATCTTTCGAGTTTGTATTTATTTCATTCTTTTGTAACTGACATTCCAGAGGGAAATATTAAAATGTAGAATTCACTGTTTTTTTTTTATTCCACTTTCTAACATTTTCAATTTATATAACTACTTCACGCAACCCCAGATTGTGTTTTTCCTCTATTCTACCCATACTTTTCTATATTGTTAGCCTTGAGTATCACCAACCCATCAATATATAAATGTCCTATTCCTTCAAATGCTTTCCTCATTTTTTTTTGTTTTTTGCTTCTCAGTTCCACACAACTTTCCTTTCCATGATTTCAAATGGTTTCACAATATTTTCCACAATGTCTGCAGTTTGTTTGTTATTGCTAAGACTAACCTTTCACCACTTGAAACTTAATTTCAGGCCAAATGAGAAAAAAAGCTTCTTTACATCTGCCTTTACTCGAGTCTGTTGATTCTCAAACCGTTGGAATTTTTTAAAAAAAGGAAATTCAACAAAATACAAAGGTTTCATTTGAACGGTCTTCTTTGAGTCGTTGGAATTCAAAAAGGACGGGAGAAAAAAAAGACGAGAAATCAAATTATAGTTAAAACGTTAAACAGGGAATTTAGGCGAAATGGGAAGACAAATTTGCTAAAATAAATTGAAGCAAAATCAGATGAAAATTCACTCACCAAATTATTTCTTTGCAGAAGCGGTTACTCTGAAATTATTTTGGGTAACTGTAAATTTGTTCGCCTTTTGATGTAATTATTCTATTGCCACACGTTTCCAAAAAGCAAACAATTAATAAAAAAAGGAGTAAGGGAGAGCCGAGTGAGATTCTTTCAGGAAGAAAGTACATAGTGGAATGCAAGGCCATGCAATACAAGATGGTAGGAAAGACGGCAAAACAGGAAAACTAAAGAAAGCAAAAGATTTCAGATGTGATTGACTGAGATTGAGAGGACTTTAGAAGCAGTTATAGAAAAAAAGACATAGCAATAGCAGACAAAGATAGGGGAGAAAAAGTGAGCTGAGAAAAAGAGAGGAATATTATTCTGAGGAATATAATTAAATATATACGCATACAATGTTGACAAATTACCTGCATTGTGACAAAAACGTATTGAATCAATAGAAAATGAAATAAGCTCTAATAGAGATGGATTGATGTACAAGATGGGTACAGCATACTCTGTCCTTGTGCCACACTAAGTTAGGTTTAATATTGATTTGGGTAATCTTACATTCCTCAGCAAACTTAAATATTCAATATTATCACAATGGTTTGATACCACCGAGAGAGAGCCCAAATATGCATATATATATATATATATATATATATATATATATATATATATATATATATATATATATATATATGCTAGTGCAGTCGATGGACCGTATGATGGTTTAACGATACATACATTTACATGTGCTCCATTCTTGATATCGTGCACTCATAACTGATAGATATCTCAATTCCCATCCAACAATATATATATATATATATATATATATATATATATATATATATATATATATATATATATATATATATATATAATGAAATAATCTGTTCGGTACACAAACACGTTTAAGCTTCTGTACTTTTGAGCTTCTTCAAGCAAACGATTTGCTTCATCCAGATCCCTATTTAGGACGTTATTGGGCTGGTGCTGCGAGTTTTTTAGATGGAAAAAAAAGTCTTCTTTTATTTATATTCCTTTTTTTTTTTACTCTTGCATATTTCTGGCTTTTGTGCAATTCTTTATATATATATATATATATATATACATATATATATATATATATATATATATATATATATATATATATATATATATATATATATATATATATATGTATATATATATATATATATATATATATATAGATAGATAGATAGATAGATAGATAGATAGATAGATAGATAGATAGATAGATAGATAGATAAATATAATACAATGCAAACAAATATCTATGGAAGATTAGAGAGAAAAAACTCAACTCATGTTCATCTTAGATTAAGTGTGACAAATGATATTTAGCAATCACCTAATAATGTTAAAAATATCTGTCCCAATGCAAGACATTGATATGGGATTCATCATTAATATCATTTATTTTTGTGCGTGTGTGCGTTAGTAGTACTTAAGCATGTGTCTCTAGATTTTTTCCTACTATACTTCTTTTGTATGCATGTTTGAATGTCCGGATACCCATTCATACTTAATGGATGTTTCATAAAGATGTAAAATTGCTGACGGCAGGGTGCATGTTCGTATCGTCAGCGCTATGTTGTCGGCGAAAGGAGCGGAACCCAGCCAATTGCCGACAGGAATTGGTATGCAATGAATATGTATTGAAATTCTCGTGTCTATATACCATATCGAGCTCAAAACGGAACAAGCCTGAAGCACCTGGGCTCCGTATGAATCTCATGAAAAGAAACTAAAGATCTATTTAGGGAGTGTATTACAGAAATGAATGGATCAAAAAAGCAATCTACCTTTAAATAAAAGAGGGAAAGTACAATATAGATTAAAACATAAGGATCAGTAAGAAAAAAAAACAACCAAATAGTAAAGTAGATATACTCAAATGTGATAGAGAACCCCAAAATCGAAATGAAATGTGAAAAAAAAAATCAACAACAAAAGGGGAAGCGGAAGCAGCATTTACAATAAAGTACGAATAAATCTGCTTATTGTATTCTTGGATAATGTCATCAAACTTTTTCCATTGTCAAAACCAGTCAGTTCCATAGAAATTGTTCAAAGTAAACACAATAAGTGATTGTGTATGTTGCACTCAGTATCATCAGCTGATTATAGCAATCTGATAGTTGTGAGAACCGCTAAAATGACTGTTTTTATTCAGTCTCATTTCTGTAAATGGTCTTATTGAGACTCTGTTACAAGCAAACTACATTTTTCAGGTTTTGCTGAAAGAAAACTGTTTGCTCATCAATTTTTGTTGCTCTATCTTTCAAGTGAAATGAAGTTAACAGCTAATTATGAATTCACTTCTGTTTTGCATGACCACAAAAACTCTGCCATGAAGGTGCAGATAAGGTCAGAAAGAATGATGAGAATAAGGGAAGCATGAGAATGCCCCAGGACAAAACTTTACCCCTATTTCTATTTCAAGCGGTGATTTATAAGGACGTCAGTTTAGCTCAGTTGGATAGGCAATCGCCTACCAATCACAAGGGAGTGGTAATTTCTTATATGTAGCTTCGTTGTAAACAGTGAAAAGTTTTTTCCTCTAAATCTGGTGAGGATTGTTCTCATTATTCTAGTTAGAGAGGAAAGTCGGTGCTAACTCAAACAAATCAAAGTTTTGACGATGAAAAAGTAATTAATTCAGAAAATAAACAAATCAAAATTGGATAATGGATGTAAAAGTATTTGACGGGAAGAAAGAAGGCAATTCCATTAATTACCGCATTAAAATGATAGCCCCATTTAGAATTGAAAATTGGCTAAAATCACACAAACTTGCATGATAAGCAAGAGAGATTTAAAATTTTTTTTAAAAAGCTCGAAAATCAGATCATGATGAAATAAAATGATATAGGACAGAAACAATCTTTGTATATATGGAGAAAAAAAAAGAGGCTAAAACGAGTGAAAAAATAGTAAGTCCAGAAAATATTTCATTCCACATTATGAATGAAAAAAAGGAAACTACAAGAAAAAAATCTTACATGAACTTCTCTGATACACAGACGAAAATTGAAGAGACGTTGCTTATAGGGAAAATCGAATGAGTAAAAATTAAGGAGAAAGAAATCAAAGAAAAAAATTGCCCTTGCACAAACTGGTTTTCACATATCACGTTTCTCTTGTCTCGGCTTGCTATATGTAAAACAGATCTAGAGATGACAAGGACCTGGAGTGTTGTCATCCTTATGACTATTCTCGCTTACAGCACGTGGTATTCGTCAGCAGTCACCCATCTTAGTATGAATTTTAGATGACGGTGGAATTTGCTTCTATCTTACACTCGTGATGATCTTTGTCTAGCTTGAGTTGAGAAATGATTTCATATCTGCTTGAAACTTATAGCAGGTAACGATGATACGTCTTATGAGGCACTGACCATTTTTTGCTTTTTCTTTTCAATTTCATATATACAAAGGGTTTCAATACAAGACACAATACAAAAGATTCAGTACATAGTTAAATAATAGAAAATATTTACATGGACAGTGCTTTGCAGAGAATACGGGTGATATATCTCATATATATGTGAGTTTCTTGGTATTTGACCAACATATTTGTCGATAATCTTTTCAAGGACCCAAGCGCCTACTATGACAATTATTATTATTATTTGCTATTTTACACCAGTCGCCAAGTGGTTACTGCTGGAGGTTGAGTGACAGCAAGTCAACTCAAGTCTCCAGCCCTCCTCTCCATCCTCTGATAGTCCACAGCAGTATTGTGGTTTACAGTTTCACACTATTTAACCGCTGGTTATTGCTGAAGGCTGTGACTGTAAGTCTCCTCAGGTCTCCAGTCCTCATCTCATGATCTCATCTAATCTCTCCATCAGCTATCACAGCAGTGCTGTGGTTCACACCTCCATTACCGTTAGAGTCTTTTTCTCTCCTCCCCCTCCCTCTGTTAGGCCACTGCTAAAATCTAGGATCGTACATTTTATATTCCCAGCACTTTCCTCATTATTCGTGCTGACCATGGCAATGCTGTGGTCTGTGCGGTCTCAATACGTCCTTTTATCCCGAGTTTCTCAAATCTCACCTCCAGTGTCTTTGGTACAGTTCTGAGTGCACCTATTATTATTATTATTATTATTATTATTATTATTATTATTATTATTATTATTATTATTATTATTATTATTAGTGTTGTCATTGTTGTTGTTGGCTTTGATCACATTTTGTATAAGTCACAAGCCGTGTCCCAAACCGAGACCTAAAGGTGGCACACTGGAAAGGGGTGACAGCCCAGTCTTTAGAGAGAGCTAAAAAGAGGGATAATATTTTTTACACATCTACACACACACACACATGCACATATATATATATATATATATATATATATATATATATATATATATATATATATATATATATGTGTGTGTGTGTGTGTGTGTGTGTGTGTGCAGACGATACAACACTTTTCTCAACATACTTGTAAATATACATAAAATGATGTTTGTACTGGTCATATGCACATTCACATTGAAAAGAATTCTCTGATAATGTGTGCTGTGGGTGTGAGAGCAATTTTCTGTATTTCATATAGGTTGGGCTTCTCAGTCGTCTTTTTGCACAAGAGATCCTACAGCAATAAGTATTTTTTGTTCTGAGTTTCCCCATTCTACTGATTTCTATTTCATATTTTCTCGTGTTTTTCGAATTCCTCGACAGCGATTTTTTTCATTCGCTTGGACAGTCATACCTACATTGACATATGTTTTCTCTTTGAAGCCTCTCACCCTAATATCTGACCTATTTGCATCCATAGTACTGTCTATGTAACAGTGAGGCTTCATAATGTGATTTCTTGTTTCTGTGACCTGGTCAGGCTGGTTTCTGATTCTGTCCTCAGCATACAGAGCCTTATGATGTTTGCAGATATTCATGGGTAGATGCTGTTTCTTCTTATATTTATTTGCTGCAAGGATTTATTACCCTGCTACTATGTGATTAATTGTTTTGGTCTTATCCTAAACTTGCGCTCCGTGTTATCTACAAGTATGTTAGCCTGGTAGTTACGTGTTTTTAAGCCATTGTCTTTAGCTGCCAGAATGAAAACTTCCGTTTCATCATTTAATCCTGAGCTTTGCAACGACTAGTGGGTTTTATTCTGATCTACATCAGCTTCTTCGGCACGAAGTGGGTATTGGCCGATGAGTGGTTTCTCTTGCCAGAACCCATACAATACTTACATTTGTTCCTGTTTAGCCTTGTCTGTAACTGTCATATTTTGTTGCTTTTGTCAATTTAGTTGTTTATTATTATTATTTGGAATCTCACACCAGTTGCCTGGTGGTAACCGCTGGAGTTAGAGTGACTGCAAGTCTCCTCAAGTCTCCAGCTCTCCTCTCCTAGTACTCATAGGTCGCAGTAATACTGTGATTTACAGTTTCACACCGGTTGCCCAGTGGTTATCGCTGAAGGCTGAGTGACAATAAGTCTCCTCAGGTCTTCAGCTAACGTCTCCTCTCTCTTTCGCATGTCATGACAGAGCTACGATTCGTTGCAGTCCTTATATTTCTAGCACCTTCCTCAGTATCCGTGCAGTTCCCAGCAGTGCTGTGGTCTGTACGGTCTCTATCCTCCCCCTAATCCCGATCTCCTCCAGTCTCTCCCTCAGCGTTTTGGGGACAGTTCCTAGTGCTCCCACTATGACCGGTACTACCCTGGTTTTCATGTTCCACATTTTCTTTAACTCCCTTGCTAGGTCCTGGTATTTTTCCCTTTTTTCACCCTCCTTCTTTTTTACTCTATGGTCTGCAGGTACAGCAACGTCTAGTATTTGGCAGGCCTTCCTTTTTTTGTCTACTATTACTAAGTCCGGCCTTCTTGCCTGGATGAGGTGGTCAGTTTGGATGTCAAAGTCCCACAGTAGTTTGTGGTTGTCATCCTCAAGGACTGCCTCTGGTTTGTGCTGATATCACTTTTCCACATGGTTGAATCCTTTTTGTTTGCTTAGTTCCCAGTGCATCATCGTTGCTACTCTATCGTGTCTATGCTTATACTCCTTCTGGGCGAGTTGGCTACATTCACTAGTTATGTGGTTTACTGTCTCATCTCTTTCACCGCACATGCGGCATTTGCTGTTTGTCTGTGTTCTGTCGATTTTTGCTTTTATGTAGTTTGTCCTTATGCTTTTGTTTTGGGCTGCCATGATGAGCGATTCTGTTTCTCTCTTAAGGTTCCCCTTTCGTAACCACGTCCATGATTTCTCGTCTGCTATATCTTTTATCTGTCTTTTAAACTCGCCGTACAATTTTTTCCCTTCCCACTTTTCTTTTCTAGTTTGCTGTACTGTTCCATTGTTTTCTACTTTATTGTTTGTTGCACGATCCCCCGCGCTCTTTATGATTTCTTCACTATTTGTTTGCACATATCTATCTAGGACTACTTTAGCTCTCTGGACACAATCTTCTATGCTGATGAGCCCCCTACCACCTTCTTTTCTCTTAAAGTATAGTCTATCTGTATCATCCCTAGGGTGTAATGCTTTATGCATCGTCATAAGTTTCCTTGTTCGCCTATCCATTGATTGAAGCTCTTCCTTTGTCCATCCTAGGAATGGTCCTGTATACCTAACTACTGACACAGCCCAGATGTTCATTCCTTTTATTAGATTTCTGCTGTTTAATTTGGTTTCTAATATTTTCTTAATCTCCTCCAGTCTCTCCCTCAGCGTTTTGGGGACAGTTCCTAGTGCACCCACTATGACCGGTACTACCCTGGTTTTCATTTGCAATCTCACACCAGCTGCCTGGTGGTTACCGCTGGAGTTAGAGTGGCAGCAAGTTTCCTCAAGTCTCCAGCTCTTCTCTCCTAGTACTCATAGGTCGCAGTAATTCTGCAATTTACAGTTTCACACCAGCTGCCCAGTGGTTATCGCTGAAGGCTGAGTGACAATAAGTCTCCTCAGGTCTTCAGCCAACGTCTCCTCTCTCTTTCGCCTATCATGTCAGTGCTACAACTTGGGTTTCCGCTTTCATTTCCCTTCCTCTGTGGGTCACTATTGACAGTTAGCCTTGCAGTCCTTATATTTCTAGCACTTTCCTCAGTATCCGTGCAGTTCCCAGTAGTGCTGTGAACTGTACAGTCTCAATCCTTCCCCTAACCCCGATCTCCTCAAGTCTCACCCTCAGCATTGTGGCGACAGTTCCTAGTGCACCAACAATGACCGGTACAATCCTGGCTTTCATGTTCCACATCTTCCTCGTTTCTCTTGCTAGGTCCTGGTATTTTTCCCGTTTTTCACTCTCCTTCCTCTTTATTCTATGGTCTGAAAGTACGGCCACGTCTACTATTTGGCAGGTCTTCCTTTTCTTGTCTACAATTACCAAGTCCGGTCTTCTTGCCTGGATGAGGTGATCTGTTTCGATGTCAAAGTCCCACAGTAGTTTGTGGTTGTCATCCTCAAGGACTGCCTCTGGTTTGTGCTGATATCACTTTTCCACATGGTTGAATCCTTTTTGTTTGCTTAGTTCCCAGTGCATCATCGTTGCTACTCTATCGTGTCTATGCTTATACTCCTTCTGGGCGAGTTGGCTACATTCAATAGTTATGTGATTATTATTATTTTCATCATCATTATTATTCATAATGTGCTACCTTGCAGTCACCGCTGGGGATCAAGTGACTGCAAGTTTTTCCAAATATCCAATCCTCTTCTTTACACTCTCAAAGTCAACAACATTTCTGTGGATTACATTTACAAACGAGTTAGCTTAGTGGATATCGCTACTGGGTGAGTGATAGTGAGTTTCCTCAAGCTGCCAGCCTTCTTGTCATTTTGTCCAAATCTATAACAGCATCACTGCTGTTTTAACAGTCCCTACCATGCCTTATCTATGGCTGTGAAGCTATTGCTACCATCCAAGGGTCGCACGTCTCGTATTCCCAGAACTCTCCTCAGTAATTGTACAGTCCCCAGCAGTTCTGTGAACTGTATCGTCTCAATGTTTCCTTTGATCCTCAGTCCCTCCGATCTCATTTTCAGTTCCTTTGGTACGGTACCGAGTATACCTAACCTGACCTCCATGGTCCACACCTTCTCCAGTTCCCTTGCCATAGGCACAGCAACATCTATTATTTGGCAATTTCTCTTTTCCATGTCCACGATTGGGTCGATTCATCTCACTTAGATGAGTTGGCCAATTTGGATGTTGCAACTGGTTTGGATGAACAAACGAAGAACTCCAGTCAATGGACCGGCAAACAAAGAAGCTTATGACTATGCATAAAGTTTTAAACCCCAGAGTTGACACAGATAGACAAAACATGGAAGAAAATAAAGCAGTAGAGGGCTCAACAGCATAGAGGACTGTGTCCAGTGTGCCAAAGCAGATCTAGAAAATTATGTGCCAACAAACAGTGAAGACATCATAAAGAGTGCACGAAGCAGCGCAACAAGCGACCAAAAAGTAGAAAACAATAGAACAACAGCACAGCAAACAAGGGAAGAAAAATGGGAAAAGGAAAAATTATACAGAGAATTTAGAAAAGCGATACAGGATGTGACAGACAAGAGACCATGCACATGGCGACGAAAAGGAAACTTGGACTGAAAAACAGAATATCTCAAAATAAATAAATGAAAACAAACTATATCAAAACAAAATCAAGCGGACAAACAGCAAGTGCTGCCTGTGTGGTGAAAAGGATGAGACTGTAAACCATATAACTAATAAATGTAGTCAACTAGCCAAGAAGGAGTATGAACATAGACACGATAAAGTACCAACAGTTTTACACTGGGTGCAGAATGAACAAATGGGATTCAACCATGAAGGAAAGTGGTACCAGTACAAACTGGCGACAGCCCTGGAGAATAGAAACAACAAATTACTTTGGGACTTTGACATCCAAACAGACTACCTCATCCAAGCAGGATGACCGGATCTAATGATCGTTGACCAGAAGGAGAAAACCTGCCAAATAATAGACATGGCCATATCCACAGACCGTGAAATAGACGAAAAAGAGTGAAAACTGGAAAAATACTAAGATTTGTTAAGAGAACTGAAGAAAATGCTGAATACGAAAGTCAAGTTAGAATCAGTGATAATAGGCGCACACGTTACTATCCCAAAGACACTGAGGGTAAGAATTGAGGAACTCAGGATGAAAGGACGGATTGAGACTGTACAGACCACAGCACTACTGGGAACTGCACGGATACTGAGGAAAGTGCTAGAAATATAAGGACAGCAATGCTAACTGTCAGTAGTGACCCACAGAGGAAGGGAAATGAAAGTGGAAACTCAAGTTGTAGCGCTGACATGATAGGCGAAAGAGAGAGGAGACGTTAGCTGAAGACCTGAGGAGACTTATTGTCACTCAGCCTTCAGCGATAACCACTGGGCAGCTGGTGTGAAACTGTAAATTGCAGAATTACTGCGACCTATGAGTACTAGGAGAGGAGAGCTGGAGACTTGAGGAGACTTGCAGTCACTCTAACTCCAGCGGTTACCACCAGGCAAGTGGTGTGAGATTGCTAATAATAATAATAATAATAATAATAATAATAATAATAATATTAATAATAATAATAATGTAGATTTTTAAAATCCAATTTCAATTTCTTTTGTAATTTTAGGTAAAATGATGTCTTTTTCATTGAGATGGTGATACCAAAAAATGATCAGGCATCACTGTGTATCAAGTGACAACTGAGTTTTGGCTTATTCTGTCACTGCAAACCCAGTTGCGTCTTTGATTCAACAGCTTCAGTTTTGTGTGCAATGAATAGATCATTTCTATGGTCATGAAGATGGAAGCAACGAGTGCTGTTCAAAGACTTTTGCATATTAAGTAATTGATCAAAAAGACTTACCCCATTGGTGTGCATGGACAAATAGATAGCCTCCGTCGAAAATAGAAATGGATTGGACATCTTTGACAAAACAACATTTCTAATCTCGATATTAGGACTCCGAATTCATGATAGAGAAATATGCTGGAGATGCAGAATGAAGTGAGGTAGGGGTCAACAGAAGAAAGTCTATTACTCAGCAATGGAATCATGAAATTGAGTGGAAAGAAGTGGACAAATAATTTTGAAAATTGGAAGCAGATTCGATTAAGTAGAACTAAATGAAAGGAAAAAAGAAGCAAAATAGTATCTTTGAAGATGGACGGAGTTTTTCTATTTAACTGCAGAAAATAATAGAGAATTAAAAAGACTGATTGATTGAGAATTCTGAAAACGAATTGCCCCTGGAATATGTACACTAATTCTATATACACACACCAGAAAGTGTACTCCAGTGAGCATCTTGAAACTTCAAAGAAACTGAAATAGATTATTCCATCCAAGGCAAGAGACTCAACCAAGTCACAAGAGAAATGGGATTAAGCACCAGACATTGCTGATCCAGCAGAAGAAAGTGCAACAATGTAGATCTTGTTACAATAATGAAAATGCTGTCCATAATGAAAGTGTCACTTCTATATATCTTGGATGAAGCACTTGATCAATTATACCTAAATTAATTATCAGAAATTGAATGAATCAAAACTAATATAAATGGCTTTATCATCATCAAAAAGTGAAAAAGAAAATCTTAGAATCTATAAACGCATATTTTTTGAAAAATGCTATTAAGATATTGAGAAACGACTTTCATTCAAATTTATTTATTCAAAAATGAAAATTAATTTACAATAGATTTCAAACTTTTGATTGAATTTTATTTCATTTAAAAACAAAAAGAATTAATCTTTACCAATTTTACATAGAATAAAACCATAGCCAAATGAACTAAATAAACCAATGAGTCTGGATTAGAAATCAAAACCTTCGCCTCAGGCATGATGTAGGGGTGATTTTAAAGATCAAAAACCTATGTAGGGTATCTGGATGTCCTATAAAAGGTTCCATGGGGTTGAGTTAGGTAGTTTATGCAGTAGTCTTTCACATAAAGGGAAACTGACAAATAATATCACATATTGAGAGAGTTCAATATAAAATCAGAATAGTATCGATAATGGTAGATGCGTGAGCCGTTCAAAAAACTAATGAAGATATTGGAGAAACTTGGGATAAGAAGAATTGAGACTATACAGATTGCAACTTTACTTACACTGCACTAGTACTGAGGAGAGTAATGGAAATATGAGAACTACAAACCCCTGCCGTTAGTGATGAACTTACAGCCAAAAAAAAAAAAGAGTTCGGTAGATACTGTACAAAGCACAACACTGCTGTGATTGGCGATGGTAATAGGAGAGGAGAGCTGGAGACCTGGGGAGACTTACTGTCACTCAGCCTTAAGCGATAACCACCGGGCAACTGGTTTGGAAATTAAATTTTTGGAATATTTGCTAAATTCAAGCCTGCACCGATGAAAGTATTATCGTGGTCAGCGTCAATAGAAGC